>APFE031740570.1:0-12284 GCA_000404065.3 Pinus taeda | reverse complement strand
TTTAATTCTTTCACATAGAATTTTTTTGTTGTGTAACCCCAACTGTTTCACTTACAATTATGCTCTAACCTCAGTTATGTTCTAATACAAATCTATTGTGATTACAAATCTGCTCTGTTACCACTAATGGTGCAAGGTTACCCCCACACATACCCACAAATTGCATAAGAGTGCATAAACACAACTATCCCAGGCATTTGACTCACAAAGGAGTCAAAATTTCATATTTATATATGGTTAAGGCCCTTCACCACCATTTCCTTTGTATCAGAACCCAATCACCCCACCAAAACCTCTCTATCGGAACCTTTAACTAGATCTCAAGCCTTTGTATAAGACTTTATTAAAGTCTTCGTTCATAATCCTTCTATCGGGATTTAAAAACCCTTCAACACCTTTTCATAATGATATAAACGCATAAGCACATATATATCAACCACCCCTCTTAAACCTTGGTTAATATATATATTTATACACAATAACCTTCATTCGTGCAATTTCCTTATAAATACGTGTACAAAGAAAAACTATGCAAATATACCCCTTTCTATTTTCCGTACAGCTTGAGCACAGATTTTGAGGTTTAACTTCATCGCAATCACTATCGGCTATTTCAACTGGCCTTACCACATATGTGGTTCATCAACCCTTTGACTCCGATATGTGACTATTGGAGTCGTTAATTATATGTTCAAGCTTTTAAACACTCACACAACTCTTTAAAAATATACAAAGGATTTACCTTAACCTTCTGCCCGAACCAATATAAAGTGGACTTAAAAGCTTATACACTGTAGCTCAAAGTGATGTTAGGTCTGTTCATCCATCGGGCCTTTACATTATCACAAGCCTCTTTCCAATGCCAATTCTTGATCTTCCTATGCCTCTGATCGTCGATTAGCACTTCATCTCTTTTGGTGTATCGACATTTCTTCAAATTAGGCCTTGACTTCTTCAAACTACCGATCTGACCAGTTTTCTGGGCCCGATAAGGCTATCAATTGGCCCCTATAATATTTCACATCTGGAACTCAACTCGAACTCTGTTTTGCACTAATTTTCAGTGTAAACTGGATTTTGGGTTGCGAGACCTAATCTCCATAAAGAATTCTGCTGATGCAATGTTTCGCCTTCCTCTTTAGCAAAATCATCTGGACCGTTGATCCATGTGATCAAATGGCTCTTGTGCACTTGATAACTTACTGCATCACTCTTTTGTTTGCTTAGTTTTTTTCCACTAAGTCTTCAGCTTCCCATGGTTTAGCTTCTCCTCAAAGGGTTTCTTCAAAGGTTTTGGGTCTTATGCTTCCACTGCTTAACTACTCTTCTAAACTCAACTTCTTGAGCTATCAACTTCTCTTCCTCTCCAGATCACTTCTATGATGTTTCAATTGGATTTGATGATCACTTACAAATTTTCTAAATCATTCTCCTCTCTATGCTTCGCCTTGACTCTGCCTACATATAATTATTGCAGAATTCCAATTCATAACAATTTCAACACTCGAAATACACTTCTCCAGGGTCGAAACCAAACTTTGCATTTATAAAAATACACAATGATTATAGACTAAGACTCTCTATATCTCATACAAGCCTGATCCTCAACTGTTCGTGGCCTCTTTTCTTCTTTTCCTGCCTGTAGGCTTACATATATTTATAGAACATGCAGGTTCATCGCACATATATTTATATGGAAACATTGGATCAGATCACTTTAAAGAATCCAATCACATCCTTTCCTCAAATCTCTCAACTAAGGCCCTAAAGCTTGCTATAGAATACATATGGCAGATTACATTTAATTAATTCTTCTAGAGACTTATCCATTCCATCATTTAAGCTTTGTTTTAAACAAAAAGTCCCCCTGTTTAGCTCAATGGTCAAGGTCTGCTTTGGATTCTTTTGTTTGATTGGGGGGGTTAGATGATTCTGCATCAATAGTGCAAGAATATTTAGCCTATGGACAACCCCTATAATAATAAAAAACAAAATAATGTAGTTAGAATATTTTGTCTGTTTTAGCCTTCAGGGATTACCTAGCACACAATTTGTCAAAAGCATAGACAATCAGTCCAACAGAAAGAGATTAAAAGATCAATAAGGTTGTGAACTATTAAATAGAAATTTAATCTGCTAAAGCATCAACAAGTCCAAAGCATTTAGAAAAATAGATGCATGCCCTCAAGTTCCCCCTAGATTAGTTTTGTGTGGGCTCCCATCAGCTTTGGATAAAGAGCAATCATGACCTCCATCGCTTAGATAAGATCTATCAAATTTCTCACTTGTAAGAGGCTAAGTCGAAGGATCTGCTAGCCTTTAAATGTTACATTTCTGCAAGATCAAAGAGAAGTTTTAATGCCTCTACTTGGATCTGAGTGGCACCCTCTTCGAAAAATTTCATTATCCAAAATAGAGATATTTAGCTCTTTCCTAATGGAGATTCTTAGGTATATAATCTATACATCAAAATCATTGGTGCATGCCTCTATCAAGAATCCTCTAATCTTTCTTCATCCCCCTCCAGACCAGCGCCCCCCCCAAGCCCCCCTACTGGGTTGTTCTACTTTCAAGACACTTTCGAGGAGCTCCCACCCTAGAGCTTAAGATAGACTTCATTAGATCATCAAATAGAGAAACTCTAAGAAGGCCCAATGCTAGAGAAAAACTACCTTAGCATAAAATATGACTCTCCAAACTCTACCATGAAACCAATATTCTATTTGCAGTTTCTTCCTCCTAGCCTTGTGTTAGCAAAGATGGGTCTCCTCAATCTAAGGCTCCTCCTAGGCTCCATCCTGGGATTACGAAGTCAGCCTCCATAAACCCCATGCACTATCCTAATGACCCTCTCAGAAAATGCATCAGATCCTTCACAATTATTGAGGGCTTGCATGTCGACACCTCTCCTCTCTCGTCCCCTCTCTTCCAGCCTCAACTTCTAGTTCCATAACCACTTGACATGTTCTTATGGAGATTTCACTATATATTCATTGTTTGTCTTTGCCATTCTCTTTCTTGGAATATATTAGCTTCTTTTAGTTCTATTATTAGACATTTCCATGTTGTTATCATGGTAGCTATAACAGTTTCCTTAGCATTCGCACAACGAATGACATTGGAAGTAATCTTTTAGTCCCACTGACTTAATATCCGTGATCATTCATTGGGGAATGAGAAAATTATCCATCTTATATTATCATGGCATCATATAAATGCTAGAAAAAGGAAATAAGTAATTAGAACCCTACCATACTAGTATGAAAATAATTATTCTTTACAAAATTATTTTTCTTTTTGGGGGAGCTTATTATGGTGCCTAAAGATTGAAGAAAGGAAAAGGGAATTACAATGTGCACACATGTATATAATAGTGGGGTGCATTCTAAAGCCTCACTGAATATGTAGGTGATTGATAAGTTTGTCTGTATTTGCGATGATAGTTTGCACACATGTATATAAAAGTGGGGTACATTCTAAATCTTAAGTCAGGATTGATTTTGATTCAGATAAAATAAATGCTAAAATCAATTCATATCCTACTTGTATACCAAAAGACATTTTTCAGTCCCAGCTCAACTCAGGATTGAATTGCGTTCAGATTAAAGAAATGCTAAAATTAAGTATCATTAAATTATCCCGTGTAGGATCTGATATATATGGAAGCATTTAGTTTATTTTAAT
This sequence comes from Pinus taeda, assembly GCA_000404065.3. NCBI lineage: Eukaryota > Viridiplantae > Streptophyta > Pinopsida > Pinales > Pinaceae > Pinus > Pinus taeda. The sequence goes on along the minus strand of APFE031740570.1, from coordinate 8,600 downwards.
CCCCCAAGAGTTTTTGAGGAGAAATGGGTACCTTGGAATGAGACCATAGAAGTGCTCGCAACGATTGACATGTTGCTAAATAAGGCAGTCAGGTCGAATATTCTTGAATCCTCATCAGAGACATTACCACACCCATTATTACATCTCACACTAACATTTTTTGGCAATATTACTTGCACTAAAATTTCATTCGAGGAAATAGAAAAAGATTCAAAAAACACCCAGAAGCCTATCGTGATGAATTTTAACCTTTGATGTATGAATTTGAATGTCTTAGTGGTAAATAAATACAATTAGGTAGTATAATGGATATGTGTGTGCTATTTTAAATAACCATGCTTATGCCTCCTGAAACCAAGCTTGGAAGGAAGATAGATTTCCTCCTATGAAATAAACATATGCATGCCTCCTCAAAACAAGCTTGAGAACAGCATAAATTTACATGGTCTTCCTTGATCCTAGCCTTGCACCTTGCCAACACTTCTCGAGTATATTTCAGTACGAGGGAAAAATATTTCTACAAGCTTTTGGATATCTCTGAAACATATGAAGCATGTCACTCCAACTGATATGTGGGACTATTGGTTTCATTAGTTATTTCTGAAAATCATGGATGCTTCTCAGACATAGTAAATCATATCGGCTTCAATTAGAGAAATGTGGGGAATACTGAGAATTTCACTGGGATGTCTACAATTTTTGTTAAGAAACTGCATGCATACCACACATCTTATCGCTCTCCTTCTGTATAAATTCTGCAAACATGATTGTTGCCACAACAAGACCTTTAAATCAAGCAAAATAATCAGTTTGATAAGAACAAATCTCAGTAACAATAATGAAAGGCAAAGAGGACCGAGGAGGATACCATAGGCATGACCAATAATATATTTATATCTAAAGTCGATGGTGAGTGCCAAGTAGATGCACATGAGAATCCCATTTATTTATGTAATGTATATTTTACCATACATCAGCTTTTGAGGTGTGCATAACTTACACCCATGGAAGACAAATCAAGCATGAGTATAGATTCATTATTGAAAAGGTATATGAGATGACTTCCTGACTTCCCACTATTGCTGCCAAGTTAGACACTATGAAGCTTGGCCATAATTCAACTTTTACATATAATTCATTTTTAGATTAACACTCATACAAGTGTCCTAGTTTTTGATTCAAAATTCTTGTTAGAAAAGAAACTTTGGAAGTGTTGATGACCCCAATATGACCAAATTGTTTCAAAAGTCTACAAGTCTCTCCAATTCAGTGAAAAAGCATATTCTATGCTCCTTTGTTATATAAAATACAACTTCCCAGCTTTTCAATATCTTCAAGGCATAATGGACTTATATGCTATCTTGATGAAAATGTGCTCACCTAGTACCAGCATATAGAAGTTTCTCTGTATGTCCTCTTTGAGTTGGGAAATAAATGCAACCTCCCCCATGTAGGGGAGAATCAAACAAGGATAGAGAACTCCTACGAAAACTATCTGCCATTACATACCATATTTTAAATTGATTATTTCTTGTTGGATTTAAGTGTAGTGGAACCAAATACATTTTCTCACCTTCATTGCCATCTATGAGAAGTGTCCTAAATCAACAAACATAGACTTATCACCTACCAATCATCCCTAATATTCTTCAATATAAGCACAGAAAATAAAGTTTCTTTTGTAATTAAGAGCTAAAGAGATTTTGGTTTCAGTTGTAGTGCCATCCATTTGTTTAAGCTCTTTTTATGTTGATGTGTAGTAGGTGGATCGTTGCCCCTCTCTATCTATCATGCAAGGGTTATTGTCCTTGGGGATAATTCATTGCCATCTTGTTGGTTGTTTTCTTGTGGGGTGACATGGGTGGTGATACGCTGAAGTTTTAACAAACGGTGTCTTTTTCTTTAATTCACCACCTAATGGAGCATGATTGGTAGCTGGCACATGTTGTGGTGCGTACTGTTGTTTCTTATCTTCCAATATTACTTCAACCGCTGAGTCCTCATTTGATGTATCAGTACCTGTAACATTTTTTGCTTCAGCCTCCTTGGATTCTCCTTGTTTTCCTGGTATCTGGTTTGATGTTTGTGTTTGGTTATTGACCATTAAAGGCTCATTATATGATGTGTCAATGTCATTAAATATTTGTGCTTCTTCTTCCATAGTCTTTGCTTGTGTCTTAATAGAAATATCCTATAATGTTATTTTCTTCTTTTTATACCAGAGTTTCATGAATTTCTTCTGCATATTAATATTAATAGTACCCACAGATTCCATCCAAGGATATCTCAAAACAACATCCATGTTATCCATATCTGAAATATAAAAATCACAATGCAACACATACTTATCCATAGAAAGCTTCAAATCTTTATAAACTTGAACATCCTCATCATCAACCTGTGTGTTCAATGTGTTTTGTTGAAACTTGCAATTTTTTGCCAAATTAACATTGATAAAATTATGCTTGCAGCTAGGATTTATAGACACAATGATCTTCTCCTTCTGAATACATCCATGAATCTGCAATAAGGAGATACCAATAGAAAACAACCCTTTAGGTTTCTTGGTTTCCTTCTTTCTTGTAAAAATAAAATCTTTGCTAGGTTGTGTGCTTGTCTGTCTGAGCTTAGTAAGAGGATCCAAAAAATTAGATTTAGGGTCAAAGCGGCCACAAATGGAGTTTTCGAGCATCTCCCAAGTAATTGTCCTTGGATAACATTTAGAATGCGACTACCACCATTGCCATCTTTCTTGGTACAAGTAAATGGATGCCACATGTAGTTTAGTTTCATCATCTACGATGTGATTCAAAGTGAAATATTCTTTCATTTGTGCCAGCCATATTTCCAGATTAGAGCCATAAAATTTGTACATCTTCATCAAATTTCAATCTAAGAACTGGAATTTCAGATTCGCACTGCAGCTATCTTGCCTTCACAATTTTTTTTGAAAAAGATTTGATGTTAAATCAGCGATATCTACCTCATCTGTACTCTGATTCGACTGAATTTTTTTTTGGAAACTGGGTATATTTTCACAAAGAAACCTGATCTACAATTATATTATGCAAATATTGCCCCAGAACATATCAATCTGATCTGCAAACTTGCAAACCCTAAAAATGTCTACAACACAATTGATTCAGCGATATCTCCCTCATCTAGACTCGGATTCGGCTGATTGTTTTTTTCAAATTTGGTATTTTTTACCAAAAACTCAGATCTGCAATTAAATTCTATAGATTTTCCACCAGAACGTATAGATCTGATCTGCAAACTCACCGCCCCGAAAAATGTTTACAACACAGTTGAATTTAAATCAGTGATATCTCCCTCATCTGGATTCTAATTCAGCTGATTTTTTCTTTTCTTTTCTTTTCTCTCTCTTTTTTTTAATTTTTAATTTTTATTTTTTTAGATTGGGTTTTATCACAAAAAAACTCAGATATGGAATTACATTTTGTAGATTTTGCTCCAAAACATATATATCTGATACACAAACTCTTCGCCCCTAAAAATGTCTGCAACATAGCTAATATTTAAATCAGCGATAACTCCCTCATCCGGACTCCGATTTGGCCGATTGTTTTTTCAAATTGGGTATTTTTTTGCAAAGAACCCAGATCTGCAATTAGATTATGCAAATATTGCACCATAGCATACAAATCTGATCTTCAAAGTTGTTGCCCCAAAAAGTTCCTGCAAAATAATAATAAAAAATTCTTCTTTGCCCAAGAAAGTTCTCTGATACCACTTTTTATAGATCTAACCCGAAAATATATGAGAATACAAATATACCCAAGAAATAATAAGATATAAATAGATAGCAATGCTTCACTTTATTAATAGAACCCTTAAGGTAGGGCAATACCATACATTCACTCCTTAATGAAGGAGAACACTCCATAATCCATACACCTATTCATACAATAATCCTTGACCTCTCTCAATGGGGAGTCTCTAGCCTCTATATAGGTCTCATACATACAATACCATGGGTCATTACCATGGTTCCCTGAATACCATCTATCTAATTCCATGAGCTTATTACATTATTACTAACTACTTATGGTCCCTTACATAATATGGGTTAACCACCTTATTTATTACTGTAGCCCATCCCATTATTAGATTATTCCCTTCGGAACGTCTCTTTGCTATAAGGGAATTTTGTAAGCCTTGAAAATCATTTGCTGAAAACATTAATTTACCTTTTTAAAGATTTTGTAAGACATACTAATAAGCTAGACTAGCTTGGATCCTTTTCTCATAGGTGATTTATAGAAAGTTAAAAAAAAAAAAGACAAATCTGTAATGCAAAATACTATGCCTCTAAAAGACTCTCAGCGATCCACTTTGTTCTTACAAAGGATATTAAACATGCAATAGGCTCGGATGGCTCTGAAAACCTTAGCCACAAATTTAACAAAGGGCATTGTACCTATAGAATGGGTAAGAATTTTTCCCCTTATAACACTCATCTTGAAATAACCCTAGTGCTCAAACAACGGAGTAAGGATTAATTAACCTCAACTCAAGGTAAAAAAGTTGAGAAAATATCGACAACCTTAAAGGTAAACAAAAAAACTGAAACATTAAAGCAGATAGGAGGCATAGAGACACAACAAATCACATGGATTTGCATGACAGAATATGAAGAATGGTTTTTCCTTCAGAACATTGTTTAACCAATATAAATATGAAAGCTTTTTTTTAGTCATGGAACCAAACACATTTGGTCACCTTAATTCACAACTCTGAGAAGTGTGCCAAATCAGAAAACATAGCCTCGGCTCCTGTCTACCATGACTAATATTCTTCAATATAATCACACAAAATAATGTTTCTTATGTAATTAATAACTAAAGAGTCAAACGAAAATGCCTCTCTCTAAAAACATTAAAGAGGGAAACCTGTAATGCAAAGGACTATGCCTCTAAGAAACTCTGAGCTATCTACTATGTTCTTCTGAAGGAAGCTAAACATGTATTAGGGTGAGATGGGTTTGAAAATTTCTACAACCTTAAATGAAAATAAATAACTTACGAGTTAAACTTACAGATAAGAGGCATAGAGAAGCAATGCATGGCATGGGTTTTCATAGTAGAATGGGTTCAAATGGGTTTGCATCTAGAACCTTGATTAACCAACATAACGGGTATGGGAACAACCATCTCAGAAACCCTTCCAACTTCCTTCAATCCAATGATTTGACATTCTCCAATAGTCTACGATATAATCCAATGGTTCAGAATGATGACAGGTGTGAAATACTTCTCAAAGGGAATGTCTTACGACGTAAATATACATATCAGATTAAAACATATAAGATATAAATAGTACTTATAAATTAACACCTATTTTACCATATAAATTAAAATAATATATGACATATAAATATTACTTAAAAATTAACATCCATTTAAACATATAAATTAAAATAATGATTGCATAAACATCTTTAAATTTAATTAATAAGTGATAAAAATTTAATATTTTACAATATAACAAGATTATACCCAGAAGAGAAAGATAGAGAGAGAGAGGGAGAGAGGGAGACGAGGGAAGAAAATCATAATGCCATGGGATAACACCATGGTTTATCAATACTATGGGCCATATATGCTTTTGATTATTATGTTACAGATCTAGGCTTTTAATTATTCAATTACAATAACATGGGCCAATACCATGGTTTATCAATACCATATGCCAAAAAACCATAACTTATTTCAAAATCAAAATATTTTGCAAATACTTTATTTTAATTTAATTTGATAACATTTTTTAATTAAATCTAAAATGAAAAAGGTTATAATTACTATTGAGGTATATCTAAACCCTCCATCCTCACGAGTACTAAAAATATCCCCATAGAGAGGATACATGCATTTTAACCAAGGATCAAAGTAGAGAGAGAAAACAAAGTTACTAACAATGATTGAGGAAAGAAAGTGCATAATTCTTTTAAGTCTTTTATTATTGTATTTTCTTTGACATGATTGATCCAAAATATATATTTAATATTTAACAATCAATTATATATATTTTTAATTTAGATACTTTTTAAAATATAATACAATGGGAACATATTTAAGAGAGAGAGTGAGATGCAAGAGGAATAGAGTGGGGGGAGAGAGAGATGCATTGATTTTAGTGTAGATGTTGATTTCTGATTTGATACAACTAGATGTATGATTTACATTAATTTCGAAGTAATTAGATTAATAATGTGCATTTATTTTAGTGTAAGCACATCTCTTCCCCCTCCATCTATATCTCTATCTCCAATTTTCTCTCCTTCTTTATCTCTTTATATCACCCACCAAACATACACACTCTCTCTCCACATCTATCTATATATCTCTCTCTCCATCCTTTTTCCACTCCCTTTCTCTCTCTTTCCCTTCTCTCTCAACACTTCTCTCTCATATCTATATCTCTTCCTCACCCCCAAAAGATGAAAACTCTCTCTCAGTGTGCGCATTCTTACATTGTCACTTTGCACTTGAACATTTTATTTCATCATTTTTCGTCATTCATGTTACTAAGAGTCTCTCTCATATTAACAAACTTAAACAAAGTTAAAGTTAAATTGACCTATTAAACATATTTAACATATTTAAAATAATCAAAATAATTATATGTGCAACAAATGTTTTATGACTCCACACGAGTGAAATGAGTGTAGATCCATATTAACTTCAGATCTATCAAGATTCTAGAGGGATCAAATCTCTCAAGGTGCAAACATTTCCTCAAGATTTGCACTCAAAAAAAAATTTACACCTCGAGATATTTAATCCCTCTCGAGACTTGATAGATCCCAGGTTAAGATGGATTTAAGTTGGTTTACAATACTAAATCATCATGAACCATTAGATATGTAAGAACTTCTCATCAAATCATTATGAAAGTCTAATCAAGCAGATAATCCAATTTCTTCATCAAATCATTATCAAATTCTAATCAAGCTTGTAATCCAAATCCTTGATCCAAATCCATGGATCCATAGATGACGAGTATTATGCAAAAAATATTATTTTGTTTTGACATTCAAAGGTTTAGTTGTTGCATATGTGTTTCTTACATTTTCAATTATGTTTCTTGCAAATTAAAAACTAAAAAATCAATTATATTTTTGTGAATTAAAAGCTATGAAATCAACTATGCTACTATGTTTCCTATACATCCATGTTCTATAATTTCTACTTCATTACATATAAAGAATATTAATTATTAATTTATTTTATAAAAGGATAAAAGTTTTTTTTTTTTTTTTTTTCAATTAAACAAAAGATTTACCTAATGTAAATATGGAAACATGTTTTACAATCTTTAAAATTAAATTAACACTTAGGCCTCTAATATTCATATTTTTGGTAATTCAGAGCTCAAAAATCTATATTTCCAATTTTAAAATCTAATGTGCAAATAATCCTTCAGATCATTTAAGGAAATTGAATTAAGATGCGCACACTCTTCCTTTCCTAAATTTACATGCAGCTCTAGCTAATGTCTGTAGTGCGATGCAAATAGCTATGTTTATGGTAATAATGGTGGATTTTAAATCAGTGACTACCGAAGATTGCAACGATATTTCAGTCAAAAGCCGTGAACTCTAATGTATGTAGGGTTCTTCAAATTTAATCCATGATCTATCTCGAATTTGAATCTACTTAGAAAATCATTCTGTGGTTTTCGATATTTAAAATTTTTAGATATATTTAAATGCCATTTCTGCTTTAGAATTACATTGATACTTATAAAACAAAGAAGCTCACTTGCAGTTTAGCTGGGCCATGAAGATCTCTACTCTAAAAATTGAGTGAGATGTATGCTCCAATTGTGAATCATCGAACATAAATCAACTAGATATTCCAGTTATAAGACATCACAATTTTAGATATATTTAAGTGCCATTTCTACTTTAGAATTACATTGATACTTGTAAAAAAGAGAAGCTCGCTTGCAGTTCAGTTGGGCCATGAAGACCTGTACTCTAAAAATTGAGTGAGATGTATGTTGCAATGTAAAATCATCAAACATAAATCAAGTAGATATTCCAGTTATAAGACATCAAGTATATATTCCAGTTACAAGTTTCAAAAATTCCCATAACAAAAATTATGCCACTAGAAATTCTGACACTTGGCCATGTTTTATATTGTGTTGTATTGGAGCGTACTACATCACTAAGCTTTGCCAAACATCTTGGAGACCAACTTCTTAAAAGTTACATAGCACTATAACTTACTGTAGAATTGCCCATTGAAAGCATTAGCATATACTAATGTTGTTTCTCACAAATGATCTCCAAGCATGCCCCATGAAGGCAGAAATTGGTCTCATGACAATTAATGGGTCTCAGGTCTCCATTTTCTGTGTAGTAACTTTTATCAATTTGTTTAATAAGATTAGTAATATATGTTTGTATATGTATATCAAATCAATTTTGTTTACTACGTTTACAAGATTTCTATCAAAACTGATGAGTTCTCACAGTGAGAAAATTTCATAGGTAACATGAAAAAGATGTCAGGAACACTAAAATAAGATAAAGAAAGTTTTAAGCTAGTGAAATGTTAACAAATTTTTTT
>APFE031740568.1:0-10294 GCA_000404065.3 Pinus taeda | reverse complement strand
TTTTATTTTAGTTATTTATTTTGATTGGAAGCGTAGACGAATGTCTATTTACATGTAATTTAGACCGAAACTACTCTTTCAACTGCTCTTACACTCACACTATTGTTATGACTAAGACTGCCAATATTGCAGGGTCCTTACGAGTTTGTTGGACCATCCCATTTCTCCAAAATAAAAGCAATAAAATCGTGGATTTTGATGTTGCTGTCTTCCTGGGTGATGTCAATTTCGAGTTCATGGTTCAGGTGACTCCAAATGCAATAACCTACTACATTTTGAGTCCATGTGGAGTTGCTTCTTCAGATTCCCTTCCTGCTATGCACTCTCTGTTGTGCGGAGGTGCGGAAAAATTGTAAGCCTCTGCACAAGAATCTCTGAAGCCGTCAATCAACTAGACCGTCATTCCATATGCTCTCTTTTCACTCCCAAACATGTGGGTTTAGAAGATAGTGACCATTATTAACGTTGAAGAATTGTGGCAATGTGCATGGCATTTATTTTTTAATTTGGTTATTTAATGATTTCCTTTCAGTGAAAATCGAAGCCATAGTGCTGGAAATTTTTTTTATTTAAGCTTCTTTAGCGTAAAATTTAAATCCTAAAGATGACCGCAGTTATTGGCCATGAGAATCAGTGGTTCCTACAAGGCTATCCTCATGGTATTGGGTATGACAAATGCCTATGTGTCATCTCACGTCTGTCTGTTGAACTTAATTGGATTGTGGACTATCTTCAAGTTTGACAAATACAAATGGGGTAAAAAAAGTTAACTTCACTCTGGTTCATATGATTTCAAAATATTCTCATTCGTGATTGAAAAATATAACTAAGCCCACCGGTGACGTTATTGTGACAACAAAGCGGTGTTGGGACAGCTTCGTGAGCATCGAGCTATGTTTGTACGGTGGCAAGAGTTAATCAGCATATTATTGGGTATTAAATGTCTGGTTATATGTGTTTTTGATAGCTATTTAATACGTGAGTGGTGATAAATAAATAAAAAATAATGGCACGTGTGTTAAATAGCTATCGAGGAAGTATGTAATTAGGTATTTAATGCCCAATAACAAGCTAGTTAACTCTTGCCATGTATGATTGGTTGACCCAAGGACCAACATTCATTGCAATTAATACGGTATTTCCGGGCTTAAGTAATCATTTCTTCCCCCAACTCTCAAGAACACTTCAAAGTATTGGTAGAATGCTCGCTAATTAACACAATATACAATAAAAACCTTAGAGCGAGACAAGTTGAATCGAAAAGCCTTGGATATAGCATCCCTATCAGTGAAGCAACATCGCATAGCGAAAGGTTGAGACATATATTTGTAAAAGGGTCTATAGTGCACATCGAAAGTACATTCCAGAGTGTGGAAGTCACACCCAATAGAGGGAGGATCAACAGTTCATAACCAGTCATTAATTTCGCCTTGATCTAGTTTATGGAGATGCTTCACACATCATTAAGGTAAGTACTTTGGGAGAACATGAATACGTTTGGGGTGGAAAGTTCTAGTGCAGAGCTTTGTTTGTGTTGAGCGTTCCGCAAATGGAAATCTCCACACATGTAGAGTAATGTAGTTCAACCAAGATATATTGATATTGGGTTTGATGTTATCGCAACCCATGCCTCTCAACCCTTATTGCTCATTCCTAGGGGCGAAAGAAATAGAGAACTTTAAGGCCCAGAATGGTCAATCTCGACGGTTGTCCCCGTTATTAAACAGATAATGCCTTACCATGGTCGGAAATGTTGATATGGCCGGAAATGTTGATATGGCCTAGTCGCAATGTATAATATTTTGTAGGATGGCTATCATATCAGTGATGATAGTGGGGAGGAGTATATTCTAAGTAGGGCAACCGAAATTGGACATCCCACAAGCTAGGCATATGCCACCCTTAAACTAGCGGATTTACCACTTAAAGTCCACCTTCGTCATGGGGGAATATCGCCATCAAATGTGATGCAGGATTATCTCACTTAAAGTATATTAAACAAAATGACAGCTTATGGGTGAGAGGGGAGCATCCTGCCCCTGTAAAGTAATATTAGAAAATGCAACTTTGATTCAGTAGTCTCGTTTTGTTACTTCTCATCGTAGAAACCAATGTGCATCTGGTTCCACTCCTTTATAAGAGGTTATGATGCATTATTATGGTTCCATTGTTGGGAAAGGGTCGTTGGGTCCCTGGTGATGGTAAAAATGCAATTTTATTACGTGCTCCCACTATTGCTAGTGGCAATGGGTATTTTGCAATAATCAAATTAGACACGTTGTGGGGCTTTGCTGTTTGTAAAATATCTAACTTTTAAAATGGTGTACATTGGTAATGTATCTAGCCAAATTTCTTGGAGTTGTATTTCGTGCGACTTTTTGGACTTTTCGGTGCTGGAATCTGGTGGAAAATTTTGAGGTGAAATTTTGATTTGTGTTATTTAAATTGGTTTTTTTACTGTATATATGGATTCATCACCCTCAAAAACCCCTAGGGCACTTCGATTATGCAAGGGTTACCCATCAAGATTGTAATTTCAATAAATTCTTGTCGTATTTTAGAGAAATTAGACCGGAAAAACCCATCAAAAAAGATTCCAAAAAGTCGCACTAAATACAAATCCAAATTTCTTTATCGGTTCATTGTGGGAAGGTCCTTGTGCAAAAGTTCGTTGAGTGGAGGACATCCACCCAACAAACTTCTACACAAGGACCTTTGCACAAGTGTCATCTATTTATTATGTGGGGTCCTCATGTGGATCATAAAAGCCTTCGCATTTTTAAAAGCCTATGCACACCTTTCCATAACATTTAAACATGATAAACAATAAAGGCTTATAGCATTGGTTGTAAATACTATCTTAATAACAAGTGTTGTGGTAGTGTAGACTTTGGCATGCATGGACATGTTAAGCGAATATCAAAATTTGTTTAGCTTTGAGCCTGGTAGTGGCAGCTTTGGAGAAAGGCAGTGCTTTGATGTGCGATGTGCATGGTAAAAAACTTCTTGGAAAATGCTAACACCTTGAGGACTCGAAAAAACCCTCTTAATGTATAAATTAATGTGTAGATTTGAAACTACTCATCAAATTTACTAAATCACAAACTCGAAGCTACTTTAATGATCTGCGAAGGTTAATTCATCATATAAAACACAAAGTATATACATGCAAAAGGAAACATCACACGTGCACATAGATTTATTTAGGGGAAAGCAACTACTCAAAACCCTTTACTATCTATATTACATTAATCAGATAATAGAGATGAAATACATATGCTTGCTCAAGCATGAGCACACCCTGCAAATGTATATTTTATGCCTCCCTGCAAATGTATATTTTATCCCTCTGCCTGACTGACTGACTTTGGCCAACACTTAGCCAATTTTCAATCCCTCCAAGCTCTTATTTCCTTGTGTTATTCCTCTGGAAATTAGCCCTTATTATTTAGGAATTTCTCACTATTGAATTGTGTAGTTAATAGAGCTTTCTTCTGAGATGGGCATGACGAGCCAAGCATCATGTTTGTATTGAGGAGGCCCGAGTTATTGCTAAGGTTCCGCAGTTTCACCACCGGAAATTTAGAAAAGCCATTGAGATTGAGAAAAAGCCAAGCAATCTCAATAGAGATGACCGCTGAAAAATCAGCAGTTGTTGAATCCCTGCCCTCTCTTCCTAGTCGGTTTCTTCCACCTTGTCTCCCGTCTTCTAAATTTATTAAAATGATTATGTATGCATTAGATAGCTTTAAGTTTATATTTAATTATTAAACCCTATTAAGAAGCTATACGATCCATTAAAATTAATTTCTATATGAATAATACTACTATAAAAATACCATAATAATTAAATTTATAATATCAATTCTAGAGTTATAAGAATGTTAAGAGTAATAAGTCCTTACTTTTTTATTTTTTGTCTTTTTAGTCTTTTTTAAGAATTTTCCATAATATTCTTTCCCTTAAATTTACTAGATATATCTAATCTAGAATTTATTAGATAGCTTAAATATACATATTTAATTATTGGGCTCCACTTATAAAAATATACAAGCCATTAATAACTTAGGATTATTAATTATTAAGTAATAATAATATAATAATATAATTTGAAAGTAATAATTAAATCTATAGTATTAATATTAGCTTGAGTGGGCCTAATGGTTAAGAGGCATGTGTTTCCTCCTAAGAGGTCCACAAGTTCAAAACCAGAGGGGGGGTAGTATGTATGCCTTCGTAGACTTAGAAGTCAAATCGTTGCGCGGAGGCGGGTCCTTTTCCCACAAACAAGGGGGTCTCATACACCCAATTTGGTGTCTGGCTTGGCTGTGACCTTAAAAATGAATATTATTATTATTATTATTACTATAATTAGAAGGATATTAAAGATAATAAATACATGATATAATTCACTATTAAGCAGTTTAACATAAATATAGTTACTTTTTTCTTAATTATTAATACTACAAGTTTAGTTAAGCATTATAATATTCATAAAATTATTAATTTAACATTCAAGAACGCAGAGTATATTATAATAATATATATTAATTCATTGATAAAATTATTAGAATTAAAAAAAAAAAATGGTCCATGTCCTTATCTCTTAATCCAGTCGAGTCTGATTGGTTGGTCAAAGTTAGTCGTTATATGGTCAACTATAGCCGTTAGTCTAGTCCCATATAGTTGTTGCCTAGTCAAACTTAGTTGTTGGAAGATCTTCTCTCCCTATTTAACATGCAGCCATGGTTTGATTCTTTAACTTGTCCTAACGATGAACCACACTCGTTGGTTTGAAACGCATCGACAAATATATCATAATGTGATTTACGCTGAAATTTTTTCTCATAACTTAATATGGATCACAGAAGCCTCAAGTCTAAGGTTGTTACAAATTAGAAATCAAACATACTGAACTCAACTCAAGCTTTCTCAACTCGAATTAATTGAATTAACTGAGTGACAAGTTCCATGTCACCTCAGTCAACTACCTCCAAGATTTTTGTTGAAATAGAAATTCGAATTTTCTCTAGTTTGACCAAGGCAAAGTCAAACTGAGATTTTCTTGTTGCATTTTCAACACTCCCTCTCAAAATATTAGCATCTTGTTCCTCTGTCGAAATGAAATGTAGCAACATAATTTGCCTCTACACACAATCCGTAGATGGTGATACCGATATCAATATGCTTGGATTGATCATGAAAAACAAGATTTTCAGAGAGTTTGATACAACTCTAATTATCCTAGTAAATCATAGTTGGATCCATCATTTGACCAAACAAGACAACACGTATCTATCTCATCCAGATTTCCTCACATGTTGCTTGACTTGCAACCATGTATTATGCTTCTGCCGAGATGAGTGTCACAAATCTTTGCTTCCTGTTGTATCAAGAAACCGTTGCAAACCCAACACTAAAAATTCCTCTTGATGTGTTATCACCAAAAGTTAATCATCTAGCCATAACTTACTAGATGGATCGAAGTACACCATGTAGGGCCAATTTTACCATAGTAAAATTGCTTTCACTATAAGAAATTACTTAATAAACTACATTAGTTAAGTTTTTTTGGTTAAACCCATGAAGAATAATTAAATAAATCATTATTTATTAATTATTTTCTATAAATAATTAATTAAACCATTGTTTAACTAATATTCCTTGTCATATTTGGCCCAGTCATGAGAAATAAATAGATAAATCATTATTTTTCTTATTTTTCTCTAGGACTAATTAATTAATCATTATTTAGTTATTATTCCTTATCAAGTTTAACTAAATCCCCTAGGAATATTTAAATAAATCATTTTTTGTTTATTATTCATTGACCACATTCCTTGAGATGATAAATAAATCATTTATTTATTTATTATTTCTAAATAAAAGTATTTAACCAATATAAATACTTTTTCCCTTCAATAAAATATAATAAAATATTCCGAATGGTTAATTCTAGAATTTGGTTAATAATATTTTATTATTTTCCATTATTCGAGAATAACCTAATATTTTGTTATAAATAGAAAGGTTTTACATTCATTCTTCACTTTTGATCATTTTCATTTTTGCACTCATTGTTGCAACCCTGATTATTATAAATGTCACTCACCATTTGCCTTTTTCTTTTGAGTCCCCATTGAGCTTAAACATTTTGTTTGCTGGGTTTACATGTTATGGAGGAGAGAGAGACTCTACAAAGTTGAAGACATTGAGGATAGCCAAGATCCATCCCACAGAGGGGGACTGTTAGCATTATTTGTTCCCTTCACAGATGTCATCTAATAAAACATATTCTTTACATTTGGTTTCCATTGGATTATTGGAGTTATTTGCGCTTATTTTACTATTCCATTTTGTTGTTTAACTATTTTTGTTGCATAAATCAGGACTTTTGCAGGTTTTGTTTCTATCATTTGTTGTAGATAGATATTGTTTTATAGCCATTTTTACTGTTAAGGTTGTTTGTCATCCATAGTCTAAAGTAGTTTCTTTTCCTACATCTTCGAGAAGAACTCAACCAAACAGATGGTGACTCCACCGCGTTTTTAATTCTGATTCAAAAACTTGGGTGACCTTCAGTTTTCAGCTTAGGGTTTTTCTTTTTCAGTCTCTTAATGTTGTTTACTAGCATTCTAACCCTAGATCAGTCAAATTTCTAACTTCCGAAAGTTTTCTAGTTATTCTCGCAGGTCACAGGAACTAGCCGCACCAAAGACGATAAATTTTTCTACGACTTTCCACCTGAGAACTGAGGAGAAGAAATCACACTTTTTAGCCCCAAACCTACAATATGGAGGTTCAAAATGCACTTTCTAGCTCAAAAAGTGTGATATCCCCTAAAACAGGCTAATACTTGCGATTTTAGGGTTTTCGGGAATTTTTCTAATCATTTTCTAAGTTTTGCCGAGAGCACTTTGTTAGGTTTGTTGACCACTATCTTAGCCTACTTAGGCCTTGATCTACTTTTTTTTGCTCGTCGAAGTGGAATTTAGCCCCCTAGGGCTTCTAGTATGCTTCCACCTTTGTAAGAGGAGTTCAACTGAGTAAGAAGTTTGAGTTTTTGTAGAGCTTTCAGCCATACATTTCAGATCTGTGACTTTCTTTTTCAGATCTATAGATAGGTTGTTTCCATCAAAAGTTCCCTCTTGAACCTTATTTGGTCATTTTCCTTAGGGTGCCACTATTTTCCCTAGGTTCCACACCCATTGCCCTGTCTTTGTAGCAATTTTCCTCACTGGTTTTTTGTTGTTTCTACACCACTTTCCAGCAGCATAATGTCATTTGATCCCAGTCACATTGAAGTTTAGATCTCTTGGCCATTTTAGTGTGTTTTCAGTTGATTTCGCCACCAACCAACACAGTGTTTGCAAACCCAGTAGATAGTTGATTTGTTGTTTATTTTCTCTTCTTAATTTTAGTTTATTTACGGTATTTCAGCAATCTTTTTCTTTTTTTCAAACATGATCTGGGCTTAATTAATAAACACACATATTTTCACACACAAGAACACCTTAAGCGAAGGGTGCTTGGTTAACACTGCCAAGCAAAGACTTAACTTAATTCATTTATCTCCCCAACAGAGATAGAGACATTATGTTTATCTCCCTTCACCATTTCTGTGTCACTTGTGTCTTGCAACCATTGCACCACCAAGGCATGTCATGGAGACTTTTAGGTCTTCATCCCCAATTTCTGCTTGGACGTATTAATCCTCCCCGCAAGGTTTGAGTTAGTCCTCTTCTAAGTCTCCATACTGACTCTTCTTTTGGTTCCTCTAATTCCTCATCTGATTTTGAGCCTCCTGTTGGAGAGGTAAATCCCCTCTACGGATAGAGGCGATCCCTACTAGCCCAGAACGGGTCTAGCAACAATCAAACAATGCTATCACGCAAGTTCCTAATTGCAAATAACAGGTAGGTGATGAAGACCTACTTGTTCCAACGCTTTTGTTTGTAGAAGGGATGTTGCCCATGTTCCTTTGCCTGGGCTGGCCACAATCCTCCACTGTCCTCGTGGATGGACACCTACACACAAAGAGAACAACACAAACACAAGCGTGAAATCTAATATATGCAATTATACATCAGTCAGGAAGGACATAATTCAACATCAACCATTACAAGTACAACGAGAATGGAACCATAATGATAGTAATCTATTATTAATAATCAACAAAGGAGAATACAACCAGTGTCCTGAAGTCAAGTCCTCCTTTGGCTGGGTGCTCAGCTACACAAGCCTTGCAAAAGCTTGAAGGGATGAGGGACAAAAGCTCTCTCTTCTCTTTTAGTGACAAGGTCTCCTTACTTAGGTAAAGCCTTATGGACACAAAGAAGGCTCTTGCAACTCCAATCTCTTGATATCTTCCTTTCAGCACAAGTATTGCCACTAGAATCAGAACTACCACTAGCTTGCTCAAGGCATGGAGACAAGCTTTTATAGAGGAAAAGGAAGAGATAAGGTCAATCACAACAACAATAGATTTGGCTTCATCACTTGGAAACTTCTATGGAATGGTGGGAAACTACTTCCCATTCAAGGAGATTCGAAGCCAAACCATCCTCACTTAACTTGGATTCAGTTGGTGAAGGAGTTGGATAGAACTTTCGGAGGTTGATTAGTTCAAAAATTTGCCCAAAAAGGTTGGCGCGATTGCGACTCTGGGACAGAGCGCTAATGGCGTGCCCCTTTTATAGGATTTCCCCATTGGCGCGGGCAGTACATAGTGGACCAGCGCTAATGTAAAAAGGGCTATTTTTAAGGGCAAAGAGCAGGAGATGTCTTCAGGGCATATGTAGCTCATGTTTAGAGGTGAATGATGCAAGTGGTTTCAAGTCTTGTCACTTCTCACAAGTCCCGGAATGAGTCCTCCAAGATGCAGGAGAGGGGTAACAGGGACGGTGACAAATGGTGACAAATTACTGTGTAACACCTCCTTCACCGCATACTGTCATCATGTCAGGACCCACTGCAGGTGCAGGAAGCCAACTTGGTGGTGGCTCTGGTTCTATCCCGGTAGTCACGTCTAGCAGAACCATTCCAGCAACCCCTTTGCTACCTTTCATGGATGGGTTAAATCTCCTAGATTTTATCCAGTTGATTACCGAACCCATATACCACGATGTTGGTTGATCGGCTATGCCAACTAAGCTTCCCTCGGACATTCCCAAGTTTGAGGGAATTCTGGCAAGGACCCCACTAATCACGTTCGCTCCTTCCATATGTGGTGTTCGTCTAATTCCATCACTGATGACTCCATTTTTCTTTGATTGTTCCAACACACGCTCACTAGAGATGCTGCGAAGTGGTACATCGACTAGCCCTTTACTTCTCATTTCACTTTTGTGATGCTTGTTAAATCGTTCCTTTCATATTTTCAGTTACCTCTCTGATACGACACCGATACAGAGCTCTTGACCACATTTCATCAGTCCTTTACCACCCGTCTTTCCGACCATGTCCAGGAATGGCGTAGAAGGAGGAGCATGTCTCATGCTCCTTCCTTCGAATACCATGTCTACTTCGATTGGTTTCTTAGGACTCTTTTAGCGCCCATTGCCAAATATGTTGCATCTCAATTTCCTCAGACAGAGGAAGAGTCTCTCTAGACTGCTTTGAGATATGATTTGATTTATGCTCAATCTAGTTATGTCTATACCATTATACCAGACCTCCCTCGTCCTGGTGGTGTCAATGCACCGGGGGCGTCTCACGTCACCGACAGTATCGTCGGAGCTATTTCACATTCTTCGTTGTATACTCAACAGAGTTATGGCTATCCGTAGGGGGGGACCAGTTCCTCCAACACTTACCCCTCTCTTACCAGCAACGTGTATTCAAGACAAAGCACATTTTATGCATTCACTCAACCACATTAGCAGATGTCAAGGCCAGCTAGTGCTCAACCTGTCTACCAGACCGTTGCCCTTTCACTATCTTACACCTATGCACAGTCGAGCACTCCAACCCCTCAGGAATTGGCGCCACAGCCTCCCATGCATCCTCAGCCCTAGCAGCCACCGCCCCCTCAGGGCCAAGTGTATGCATAGCAGAGTGCGACCAATGCCCAAAATTTGAAGAAAAATAATAAAGGGAAGGGTAACTAGGGTAACCAAGGTAATCAACCTAATCAACCCCAGGGGAACTAGCCTAACATTAGCAACCAACAGCAAGGCAACCAATCCAAGCAGAACAAGGTTGTTCATATGAACAAGCCTTGTGCATGTTGTGGTGTACATGGCCATTATACTCATGAGTGTCCCTTCTTACCTCAGATGCACCAAATGTGGGA
>APFE031740561.1:0-11509 GCA_000404065.3 Pinus taeda | reverse complement strand
GGATATTGGTGGCCACCCGCCAATTCCACTTGGACCCCCACCATTGTTTCTTTCAGTTTTTCAGTTTCCTTAATTGTAGCACAGTTTACTATTTTTAGCAATTTTTTGGGTCCTAAACTTCCAAAGCCGTTCTAAGCCCCTAAACGAACTTTTTTGGGAAAACTAGGAGCAACATGGGTCTATGGATCGATGTTGTTCATCCCAAAATTGTATTCCTTGGATAGATATTTCTAACGAGGTATTGTGCGCGTCAAACAGAGATCATATGCTAAAGTTACGACCTCGGGAAGTTATCAAAAACAAGGCCCAAAGTTTGGCGCTTCATCTCCTAGAGTTAGGTTTTTGGATGTTTAGGGTTTTCCATTGTTTCTCAACAATAAATAGGCCTTCGAGCCTCATTGAAAGATAATTCAGAGGCATGTAGCCACCACATCTCTCCTCAGAGATAAGCTACCATCACCCAAACTAGTTTATTTCCATTTCTGGATGTAAGCATATTTCAATATTCTACATTAATGAAATGAAGTATTATTTCTGCTACATCTCTTTATTTATGATTATCTATATAATTTGTTGCATTCCTATTTAAATCTGGATCACTTCTTCATTAAATCTCACATTTCCAAATAATTTTTTAATTCAAAACACAACAAATTTAAAAATCATATTTTATAATAAAAATGTGAATCAACATAATTACAGTAATTTATGAAAAATAAATTATTATTATTATTTGTATTAAAAATAAAATAAATCACACAAAAAAAATTTTATATATTTATAACAAAGGAGTTTATATTATAATAAAGATTATAAGTAGGACATTTCTATGATTTGTTACTAGGGATCTGCGTTTGTGTTTATCACTCACTAAAACTTTATTATGATGTAATCTTTTGTTTACCACATTTGTTGTGCTCATTGTTTTAGTACTTAATTATTTTTTTAAATAAAACAAATTTTTTTATATATAAATTAAAAATCTCAATATTACATCATTCTAATCATTAAATGACTAACTTTTTCAAAATTTAAGATTTAAAAATCCATAAAACAACTAGCACTTTTTTAATCTAACTCTTCTTTTCTTAAATAAATGTTTCTATTGCACATCATTTTGAACATGTAGAGATGGAAACTTCCCATAAAGAAAATGGCATGATTTGTCTCAATGTGTTCTCAAAGTATTCATAAATGACAAAAGTCCCAACATAAATGTAAAGGAATTTTTTAGCTCATTACTGCTAACATTTAGCTCTGTATGGAGGTGAGTAAATGAAAACTATTTCAAATTTTTAATGTAATTCTTGACATTCTAGACTTTGGAATTTTGGTTTGCCAAGTCAATTACTAACTTGGAATCTATTGATCTTGCAACTTAGAAATTTCAACCTTCAATCTTTAGACTTGAAAAAATAAGAGCGTATACAGCGACAAACTCTACTTTTGAACCAAACCCACACTGTGAAGGGTGATCTTGAGAGGGCCTATTGAAATAACTCCAAGGGATATGTCCAAATCTAATGGAGGCATGACTAGTGTCAGAAGCTTTGTTTGCTTAGGCTCCATCTTGTATTCTCTTGAAAAAAACACATTTATTTATTTGATGGTATTAATATATTTTCATGGTAAAAAAAAACAAACACATTCATTTTTTTATTGTTTCTAGAAAATTTAATGGTCCTTTTAGGGTTTAATATGAATGAAACATGTAATTCCTTGTGTTTCCATGAAGTTGACACATGTTATTTAAAATTATGTATATTTCTTTCCTTTGTGAACATGGAGTTCATGCATACCATTTAAAACACTTATTAATAACAAAAATAAAATAAAACCAATGTGAAATAAAATTTTCAATATCCACATTCAATGAAATATCCTTATACAAAGCAAGACACATTTTTGTCATTACAACATCTTTTGCCACACTTATCTCTAGATGCATGTTGGCCATGGGAGCATCCCATTTTCCCTATGCAAACTTGACTTTATCTTAAGAAAAAAAATTCAAATTCTACACAAGTTGCCTAAATGTAAAAGACATACGAGTTAAACTAGAAACCCGCTATTGCATCCCATAGCATAACCACCCAAACCAGTTTATGGAAGTATTTATATGCACCTCAGATGGTCCACATGTCTCCATGATTTGCCTTTGCATCCAAACTTTGGCGAAATTATCCCCAATTAGGGCTACTATTCACATGCTTTTTGCACTTCCCCTACTTTAGGAAGCCCTAGTTTCCATGTTGGAATGTTGATTTCTCACACTCTCATAGGTTTTGTTGTACTGGCTTAGGAAAGAAGGATCTAAATAAAACTTCTATTCAGTGCTATTTCAATAAAGGAACTCATGTTCCATTTCAATTTATTTGTTCATATGTTATAAAGGAACTCATGTTCCATTTCAATTTATTTGCTCATATGTTTTTTTTTTTGCTCGATAAAGACTAAATCTATTAAGTAAAAGAAAAATATAGTACAATCATGAGAAGCAAGAGACCGTCAGACCGGAAATGATGGATCCATCAACCTCGGTCCCGAAAGGAAGAAGCCAACTCACAGATACAACAAATTACTCGAAAGCAAAGACAGATTAACAGGCTTTTACCCCACAGGGGTAGAAGCTACAACACAGAGTTTTTTCCCTTTCTTTTTGTTGACTTTTGTCCAGCGATCCTGGGAAGAATGAGCTAAAACAACTTGAAGGCTGGAATTCTCGATCTTCGGGCACTCCTTTTCTGAATCAGAGGAGGAAGTCTCATGGGCACGTTTCTGGGAGGATGCTGAAACATGGGAGTGTCCCTTCGAATCCGTAGGCAGATCCATCGGCTGAGGCGCCAGGTCCTGATTTGAATCGCTTTCCTCCTCCTCCGAACTTGGGGAGCTAGAGCTTCCGGCTGGCGGCGGAGGGCAGGGAGCCCATCGCTTGGACTTGGTTTTTGCAAAGAAGCCCTTTTTCAAATTTGCTGCCAGCGAAGGGCAGGAGTTCTGCAGGTGCCCTGTTAGGTGACAATGGCGGCATCGGAAGGCAGTGTTTTCGTAGTCTAGAATCTGGGTCCAAACAGAGTCATTGATCTTGAGATTGATTTGCTCTGGCAGTCCCTTGCTTAAATCTAGCTCCACACATACTCTAGCATATGTGTAGAGCCCTTGCAGTTCCCTCGCATAGTCGCCCATTAAGAAGCGGCCCAAGGTGTTGCCTATTTGCCTGTATACTTCTGTGCGCCACAGGTGTATTGGAAGATTAGGGAGTCTGATCCAGACAGGGGCTTTAGTGATGACTGCTGAAGCTAGGTCGAAGTCTGGGAACCATGGAGTTAGGAAGAGGCCTGCTGTACCCATGAACCAAGGGCCGTCTTCTAAGGCCTTTTCGTAGTGCTCGGTGTGATTGAACAGCACTATGAAGTATCCCTTTGCACAGAAATAAACCTTGCAGCGATGAGTCCAGTTGTCTTTGATCCAGTCATACAGATCCTTTGAGCGTGGCCAGAGCCCCTTGAATCTGCATATGATGGCCCTTTCAGCAAATTTTTGGGTGTTGTCTGCAAGGTCAGAGTAGGAGATCTCAACAGAGGGAACCTCCTCCAACTTGTCAACCAAAAAAGGCTTGGGTTTGGGAGGTTCAGGTGATGCTGGTATCTCAAAGCGGACTGCAGCTTTGTAGGAGAATGGAGGAGCAGAAGAAGATTGACCTGCAGCTCCACCTCTCAAGCGAAAGGAAAACACTAAAGAGCTGTTGTTTTTTATGCTGTAAAAAGAGAGAGGAAGCGGATCATCGAGCTGTTTACCTTGGAAAATAAGCCTCTGTAGGGCTGAGGGAATCCCCAATCTGTGCTCCAAATTTGCTTTGAGGTTCTGCACAAGATCTGTAGGGTTGACCCATTGCAGAATGGTCTTGCCAAGAACCTGTGCAATTTGAACCTGAAAAGGGGCAGAGGAGTTTTCAGAAGAGTTCTGTTGCAGCACGGGGCTAGAATCTTTTGAGATTCCCAGCTCTTTACGCCAAGGAGGCAGCGGGAGAGAAGAGATCTTCTGCCTGAGGCGTCTGAAGCTCCAACTCGGGTTCGCTGCAAAGGGAAGGGTATCTGATCTGAAGAGAGGCCCCTTATCAGCTGAGGGACCAGAACTGCCTTGGCTAAACGTGCCTGAGCTTAACGCATGGAGGATCGCCTCTTCCTTCGGCTCAACCTCAGCTTGGGGCATCGACACAGGATCGCTCCTCCTGTAGATTCTGTATCAATCCCTCCTTTCAACCGCCAGTTCGCTCAGTGGCCAAGCAGCGGGCATGGACAGGGAGGAAACAGCGGCGGCGGCGGCAGCTTCATTGTCTGGGATTGGCACCGGCTCCGGGCTCCTGCACAAAAGCCGTTTCAGAAGTGATGAGGAAAGCTTCGTCCGCCGGATCTGGAATGGCTTTGCCCCTTCAGCGGCAGAGAGCCGAGGCCGAACAGAGGCCGAGGGCACAGAGGCAGCGGCAGTTTTAGGGCTCGATGCTCCTCGCTCCATTTCTTCTTTTTCTAAATTGCCCACTTTTATTTGCTCATATGTTATGTTTATAATATTTTTTTAAATAATTGATGAACTAATAAATCAAATGTTTCTTGTATCCTTTGAATTTATTATTTAGTTTATTAGTCTACTATTTATATTACATGTTTGCACCTCTCGAGTAAGAACTAGGGTTTCAACTTCTACATCAAGTGTAAGACCCACCTATAAATACTTATCCCTTACATGGTGAATTCTAGGCAAATCATATGACTAATTGAGTTTTCTTTGTTATTCATTTAGTTTAGTTTTGTTGGGGCTACCAACCCTAGCCTCAAAGATTTTATCCAATAACGTTTCTCTGGTTAGAAAAAATGATTATTATACTTTTTATCCAAACTCAATTCTCATATATATTAATATGAGAGAGAAATAAATTTATAAATATTTCAGTACTTCAAATTAATACTTAACATCTAAAAATATATTAATTTAATATAATTTATATATGAATGATAAACTTAAAACTATTATAATGTATAACTTCACAAATTTATGTATAAAAGTAAGAATTCTTCCCATATTACTTTATCTTAAGAAATACTTTAAGAAAAAAATTTACCAGTTTTTAATTTATAATAAAAATATTAAAAAATTATATATCATATATTATATATATTATTATATATATATTATATAATTAAAAATAAAACACATATTTAGAAGATTTTAATATTATATAATATGGAATTTCATCGCTTTAAAAAAAGAAATGTTCTAATTTTAATATTAAAATTCAAAAACTTAATTTAAGATTTATAGACATTACATAAGTTTTTAATTTTTAAATAAAAAATTTAAAATTTTTATTTGTATTTATTTAAATTTTAAATTTTTAAATATATAAATAGAAAATTAGAACTTTTAAATCTTATAATCTGAACTTGATCATAAAATTATTTAATATATATCGAATTATAAATTATATGGTTATTTTTCAATTCAAATTAATTTACCAATACTTAAAACTAAAATTTCCAAATTATATAAATTAATTCAACACTTCAGAAAATTAAACATAAATGATTTATAACCTAATTAAACAGTTCTAAATTAGAAGCTTTATTTTTAATACCAATTCAAACTAAATTTGCAAAATGCTTTAAAAACAAAAATTTTACACTTCAAATTAATAATATGCAAAGTCATTTAGTAGTAAACATTGTCGAACAATCTACTGTTATTACCGACTGACTTGTAATTAATATTTTTTTAATTGCAGTTATATGAAAGACAGGCGGGCCATCTGACAGCCTTGCTCCAAGTATTTATTTTTTCAGTCTGCATATTCATAAAATCTTCCCAACAAACATTATCAGAGCTTCAATTGCTACTAATAATGGATACACCTTTTTGCAGAGAGAGGCAGGCTGGTCATCTGCCAACAATTTTTATGTATTTTTTTTCTCAAAAAATAATTTGTTATTTAATTGAAATCAAAGTATATAGTTATAATAATATATATTTTAATATATGCTCAGTAAATTAGGAATCACATATTAAAATAATAATTTATTAATTATAATAGTTTTATTTGAAAAATGTTGTTGACTTGATTCTTAAAATATCAATGATTATTTCAATCAGGAACAAATTGTTAGCATTCATCTTTATAAACCAATAATTTTAATTACGAAAAATGTTATTTGACTTCATCCTACATAATATTAACTATTAAAATTCAGACTTCTGTGAATCCATAATTTTGTTGTGAGAATAATTTAAGGCAAAATCACATAAAAAATCATTTGTCGACAGTTTGGAAACCAACCAGTGTGGTTCATCGTTCAACTTGCCTGAGGATGACAACCAGTGGTTGTTACAGATGAACACATTGGTGGTTAAAAATGGTCGACAAATAATTTTTTATGTGATTTTGCTAAAATTATACTCAAACAATATTAACTATAATTTCAATTCAGAAAAATGTTATTAGCATTCATCCTGAAAACATCAACATGCTCATTTGTATTCATATTCATAAATCTTTCCAACAAAAATAATGAGAGCTTCACATTTTAGATTGAGGCTTCCAACAAAATTTGTGAAAGACCACACATATCAGTTTGGCATATCTTCTCAGTTACCTAGCTTTAACCGTTATAGCATCCCGCGCCAAACGTTCTGTTAATGCAAAAAAAAACTGTATATACTGTATTTTTTATGTCTGCCCAACGTACATAAATTTCAAGTCCAATCAATCAACTATATAAACCACTGGTTGATTTGATTAACAGTTGCGGCGTTGCTTCCCACACGCCTGTAACAGTCAAAGTAGCAACAAGAAAGAATAAATTCAAATCCATGAGAATCCTGGCGAGCGTGCAAATTAGTACTGAGTCTACGTTACATTGGCGGAATGGCACGGAAGCATGGAAGCATGAAATGATGATGATGATTCGGATCTAACAGAAGATTGCAGACTTGAAGGACAGTGGGTACATGAAGGAATTGTCATATGTGAAACGAATTACTTGACTGCTCTTCAGAGGCCTCCCGCCATTGACAACGCAGTCGTCGTATGCAACCCGCCTGAAGACTTTAGGGTTCACTATTTTGGCAGAGGCGAACCAGCCACAGTGCACATGGATATTCGAGGGAGCGCAGCCAGACATGCAGGTGTTCACGATCTGGACTATGTATTCAGGGATCCCTGAGGACGAATCCCGGCTCTGAGAAATGCTTATGTCTCTCTTAGTGCATATATTGCCTGCCAAAAAAATTGTTTGGATTGTGAGACTCTCTCAGCATTGGAATGAAAATGAAAATACATACTCAGCATTCAACTAAAGCTTTTGCTAATTGCATTTTGATCAGTGGTTATCTCAACAATATTATATATGTCTATATCAACTAATTAAAGAAGCTTATGTTAACTAATTTATGTGGATATGAACTTTATATAATTGTTAAAATAAAATATTTTAGTTTTTAAATTTAAGTTTATGTGATCTATATTCGAATTATTGAGAAAATTTTGGTCATAGCAGATGTTTTGTTGACACATTTCGAACCATTAAATGTGGTTCATTTTGTCTTGACTATGAACTATACTTATGGTTCAAAACTCCTCAACAAAACATCTCAATGTGATTATTGCCTAGAGTTTTCTCAATAAAATATTTTAATATTATATATTAAAAAAATATTCCATGTGGGTTATTTCAATCAAATATTTTAATTAATTAATATTGACATATACTTAAAAATACATTATTAATAATAAAAAATCATTTTAATTTGTTTGATAAAAGGTATCTAAAGATTAAGTGTGGTTCATTTTCTCTTGACTATGAACTATACTTGACAGTTCTAATATTGACATATACTTAAAAATACATTATTAACAATAAAAAATCATTTTAATTTGTTTGATAAAATGTATCTAACCATTAAGTGTGGTTCATTTTGTCTTGACTATGACCTATATTTGATGGTTCAAAACTTATCCACAAAACAACTCTATGTGATTATTGCTTAGAGTTTTCTCAATAAAATATTTTAATATTAAGAAAATATTCTATGTGGGTTATCAATCAAATATTTTTTAACTAATTAATATTGACATACACTTAAAAATACATTATTAATAATAAAAAATCACTTTAATTTGTTTGATAAAATGTATCTATGTACATGTTATATAAAATATTTTAATGTCAATCATATATATATTATATATCTTTTTTTAAGAAATGTATATATCATGAAAAAGTAAGTTTTTATAATTAAAAAGTTTATTTAGTCACTATATTTTATTTAGCATTTCAAACATACAATATAAAACAATGAAAATAATTTGCACTCTAAAAAATTAGATTTCAAAAATTAATATCTCACTGTATCCTCACTTAAAAAATCTATACTAATTACTTTATATTAATTTAATAGACATAGAAAAATAAATTTATACTAACAATCTATACTAATTACTTTGTTAAATAAACATACAAAAATAAATTTATACTAATTTATATATTATTGTTTAAAAGAAAATAATTAATAAATATTATAATTCAATCTATTGTATCATAGCTAGCTATATTAAAAACTTTATTCTACCTTTTAATCTTCTAATCTTCTATATGGTATCTTTTGGTCTTCTCTTTCAGTCTTCTCCTTTCTCTTTAGTGAGGGCAAGCCACTGTTCTGAGCTTGCTGGCCCTCTTAGCTTTCAAGGCACATAAAAAACAAGT
This sequence comes from Pinus taeda, assembly GCA_000404065.3. Classification (NCBI taxonomy): domain Eukaryota; kingdom Viridiplantae; phylum Streptophyta; class Pinopsida; order Pinales; family Pinaceae; genus Pinus; species Pinus taeda. Next base: position 2,759 of record APFE031740561.1, on the reverse strand, counting down.
AACAATAATGTTACTTCTCTTTTTTCCAAATAGTTTTTGGAAAAAAAATAATAAGAGTAATAATATAAATGTTATTTCTTTTTAGTATTACCATGTATTTAGTTATTAGAAGTTTATTCTTTTCAATGTTTAGGTGTTGTTCCTCCTTGAAAACAGTTTTTTGAGATATTAATTTTATTTATTTAATTATTTTAAGTTTTAAATTGTTTTGTTAATTAAAAGCTATAAAAAATTTAAAAAAAAATTAATTAATAAAGCCTCCTTTTTTCTAGGTAAAAAATATTTCAATACGCTGACTTCAAACTTATAATTCCAACAACCTAACCAGAAAATATCCCCAAACTACGTAAACCAGTTAAACTACCACATTGAATTCCCCTTTGAAATAGAGAGGCCCATGTATTTAGGGGCGCCTCTCAAGGTAATTCCCGACGAAGATTCTCGTCAATTCCCGTTCTATTCCGGAAAACAGAAATTTCATTCCGCCCAGATTCATGTAGGCTCTTGAACGATGGTCAATGGTTTGGTTCAGTATTTATAAAAAAAAAAATTGAGGGTTTTAAAGATAATAGGGAAAATTATGCACGTATGCTGGCAGTTAATTTTTGGGATAACTTATTTAGTTAGAGGTTTGTTAGAAAGCTGGGAACATTTATTTTGAAGCTTCACAAAAAAAAGCCGAATACATATTCAAGTAGATGAAGAAGCAATCTACCCCATAGACTATCTTTAACATAGTAGATGTCAAAATAATTTCTTTCTTTCTTTGTTTCTTTCAGTTGACTGACAATTCCAGTCCTCTCAATAAGAGATTGAAATTCGTAACCTATTTCTGTTAAATTAGCACCAAGCCTATCTAGTACCCTAACAATGTCTGTCATATACATGTTCATTAATTATTGGAACTGAAGGTGACAGTCATTCTGCTCAGAATCGGGCCAGAAATTAATGTAATATTATATAAATATTTATATCTACCCCATAGACTATCTTTAACATAGTAGACGTCAAAATAATTTCTTTCTTTCTTTCTTTCTTTCAGTTGACTGAGAATTCCAGTCCTCTCAATAAGAGATTGAAATTCGTAACCTATTTCTGTTAAATTAGCACCAAGCCTATCTAGTACCCTAACATGTCTGTCATATACATGTTCATTAATTATTGGAACTGAAGGTGACATCATTCCGCTCAGAATCGGGCCAGAAATTAATGTAATATTATATAGATATTTATATTACTCATAGAAATATCAATATGATATTAAAAAAGTGTAGTTTTTTAAAGCCATTTTTTCTAGTTAATTTTAATCAAAATTTGACAAATTTTTAGAAATTTGAGTTTAAATTATTTAATCTACATTGCTCTAGTGCCTCATGGGTTTTCAGGGTGCCTGCTGAATTCATTTATGCATTCAAAAATGTATTCTAAATAACAAAAATTCGAAATTGTATTGCTCTATTTTGGTGAATTCAGGTGAAAAAAACTATTTCCTCTATAAGTTAGACCACCCCTTAAAAAAAATATTATTATTATTATTATCCAAGTTGAAGGTCACAGCGAAGCCAAAGACCAAATTGGTGTATGAAACCCCTTGTTTGTGGGACAAGACCCACCTCACAACCATTTGACTGCTAAGTCTACTAAAGCATATATACCCTATCTCCCTTTGGTTTTGAACCTGTGACCTCTTAGGAGGAAACAGATGCTCTTAACCATTAGACCCACTCAAGTACAAAATAATATTTATTTTATGTAAAAAATTATATATATATTAAAACAAACCTATAAAATATCAATATGATATTAACTAAATTATTAGTACAATATTGGTACAAATAATATCATTTCAAGTAAGAAATTTTCTATATATTAAAAATTAAAACAGAGTTAATAGGTTTATAGGTAAGTAGAAAAAATAGAAAATTTGAAATTTATTAAATTTTTACTTTTTTTAAAGCTTGGTGGGACTACTACATCTTCATCATGTCCAAAATATCTCCCAAATGGGGCAGAATTGAACCCTTGACTTCACATCAAGGAATGCCTTGAGAGAGCACCCTATCACCATCTATCCAAGGCCCTTAAACAAAATCTACTAAATTTATATATAATGTTAATTTAAATTAACTTGTAAACTGTCAAGCCTGATTGTCTTATTGTATGGTAGAATAATACAAAAATAGAAAAGAGAAAACTTTGAAATCTATCCAACATTTTTATAGAATAACAATTTTTTTTTTGAAATGCAAATCTTTTTCCATTATATCATTTTTTATGGGAAAATCAATAATATTATATTAATTTTTATAGGGAAATTTTTTTGAATACCCAAAATTTCTTAACCATAAAAAAAAATCTGAAAAAAAAAAAAATTATATCATTTTATACTAGAAATCACAAAAATCAAAACTTATATAAGTGAGAATTAATATAATAAAAAAAAAAAAAACCTAAAAAATGATATAATTTTTTTTTAGAATTGTTTTTTAAAATAATTCTTTCTTTTTCTATTCAATGACAAAAATCGACAAAAGGATGTATCAAAAACAATGCCAGATAATATTATATAAAAAATAACAAAACATACATATACATCATTATTAAATTTTTATAGAAATTTTTTTGAAATGAAAAACTCTTACCAATAAAAAATCTGAAAAAAAAATTATATCATTTTATACTGAGAAATCAAAAATCAATAATTTTTTAAATTGTTATTTTAAGTGTAAATCTCTTTATCCATACAAAATTCTGAAAAA
>APFE031740552.1:1066-13915 GCA_000404065.3 Pinus taeda | reverse complement strand
ATCCTCTTGCTACTTTCATCTGAATAAAGCTATTCTTGTTTCCTTCCATATTCTTGTGTACTTGTTTATATATGCATGTATATGGTTAATACACATCTGGTCCTGTATTATTTATGAATTTAGATCCTTGTTTCTTGCATAGTAGTATGTTGTTGTGATTCCACAGGTTCTTTTGAAGCTGGGCAGACAAAGAAGAAGCGGCAAAGCTCTATCAAGAAGGAGAGGAAATCAAGTGCAAGACTCAGGTTGGTCCTCTTGGTTCTCCTCGTCTATTTTCATAAAAGGAAACAATAGTAGACTTTGATTGTTTGTTTCTAAGATAGCCACCCATCTTAGTGGGAATAGCAGCATCCGAGTGGACACTATTCCCGGATAACAGTGGGTATCTTGTAACAATGCATATTTGGCTTAACTTAACTTAACATGGAATAAATTTAACATGATCTGGATTTTATCCAACAAGCCTGGAAGGACTATAAGCTTCCAGCCTCAGTAACTTAAGAAATCAAGGAGTCATTCTCAGACTTACCTTATCAATCAAGGAGTCATTCTCGCACTTCAGACCCATTTCATTCTCGGACATTGCTTGATCGATGTAAGACCTATTTCTATTTCTTTTTGAGCTTGGAGATATGGTTCAGTAAATCAGTAAGTAGAGGTAGGTAATGCAGTTCTTTTCTGTAAACCCTAGGCTAGGGTCTTTGAGCTTATTTCTTTGTCTTATTGCATTATAATTGGCCAAACAACCCAAACCTACAACATTCTCAATCATTTTCTCATAGTAACTCGTCCTTGATGCCAATACAGTGGCCAAACAACTGAAACTTGCAACACTATCAATCATTTCTCAACCTTTTTTTCATAGTAACTCCTCCATTTTTCTGTAGCAAACAATCCAAACTTGCAACATTCTCAATAGTTTTTGCATAGTTATTACTCCTGCAATTTTTTGTAGAATACAACATGTAACTCCCGCATTTTTCTGTTGTAGGCAATAGCAAAGAAGCCATAAATTCTTAGGCATAGACACCTTTCACCATAACATACCAGGTGGTAAGGAAGCAAACACCAAGGCAATGGCGTAGATGCTTTAACCATCTGTAGGTGGATGACATGCAATGAGTGTGTTAATACATAAAGTTGTACGTGTGGGTTGATGACATGCAATAAGTGTGTTAATACATAAAGTTGTACGAATAAGTGGCAGAGACTTTTTTGATGCATTATTATATGATTGTTGTTCTGTACAGGTATATCCCTTATTGTATCATACAACACATGTTGTTCTGACCTCACTTTGCATTTCTCTCATACCAGAAATCGGTTTAGGTGGGCAGTGCATGTGAAGAGAACGTGTCATGTTATATGATTGTCTAGCAAGAGCTTTAGAAAATTATAATTTGTGCGTTGGTGTCATATATGGGATGCCCGGCTAATAAAGTACCCATTCTTTAAAATGTTACAAAAGTAAAGTTTTATTGATTTATTTTAATATGTAAATTATTTGTTTTATATTGAATATAAATGTATTGATTTGTTTTAATATGTAAATTATTTGTTTTATATATGTGAAGCTAGAGAACCATCGGTGAGTTGCAGCCAAGCTCCACCGTTTATGTATAGGCTAGGATTTCAGAATTTGAACTCAAGTGGGAAGTTTTTGATGAATTTCTATGGCATAGAAATCCATTATTGGATCATTGGCTTGGAGGGCTCCACAACCGAACTCTGTAATATTATGTTCCACAGAAGAACTTTGTCTTTAAAGATGAATGCTCACAAATATTGCAAAAGCATCTCAGTTTTTCGCAATAAAATTACAGGTATGCCAAGGGAACTGAGATGCCCAAGACTCATTAGTCTAATCCTGACTGAAAGTGTAAAATTGGAACATGTTAAAATTACTGCCAAAGTCAGGTGGGTATCCTGTAACAATGCATATTTGGCTTAACATAACTTAACTGGGAATAAATTTAACATGATCTGGATTTTATCCAACAAGCCTGGAAGGGCTATAAGCTTCCAGCCTCGGTAACTTAAGAAATCAGGGAGTCATTCTTAGACTTACCTTATCAATCAAGGAGTCATTCTCGCACTTCAGACCCATTTCATTCTTGGACTTTGCTTGATCGATGTAAGACCTATTTCTATTTCTTTTTGAGCTTGGATGTATGGTTCAATAAGTCAGTAAGTAGAGGTAGGTAATGCAGTTCTTTTCCGTAAACCCTAGTCTAGGGTCTTTGAGGCGTTTTCTACTATGGTATGGTGGCACCTTCCTTATAGATAGATATAGGGCAAGAAACAGAAATTCTACCTAATCATTATGCGAGTTGTTCAATGTGCTGTTGTAGTAGGAGTAGGTGGACCGGGCGGACTTACTTCAAGGGCAAATAGCTTGAGGCATCCTCCACGGGATCTACATTGATGAGGACTCTACTTTTGGGCCGGATAGATATCCATATATCGTTATTTCCGCAGTCGGAAATAATACCCCAGGCTGGCATTTTACTTGATGTGTTTACATATTTTGACACCCATTAAGATACTGTGAAAGCCCAAATGGAGTTCTCTTGAATTGAACGGGTTACCGCAGATGGGTATTTTACTGGTCCACAAAGTTTGCAAGGTTTTATGCTGTACAAAGATCCAGTTTTTATGGTGTTTATCGTGCTCTCCCTGGTTTAATAGAGAAACCCAACTCATTTCTTTGGCACCCACGTTTCCTTTCATTTTGCATTGTGGTCAAACATTGTTGGCTAAACCGTTTTTGGGGATAAGCTCTTCTGCATATAAATTCTTCATAGGTTAAGACTTGTTCAGATACAGTTTTGGAGACATGTGCTGGATGTGATGGTCAGAGAGGTAAGATCTCGTTATATATATATAATTATAATCTTATCTATATATTATATATAATATATATATATATATATTAATATATATTTAATATATATATATATATATATATAGATATATTATATAATATTTATGCAACGAGATATAAAAAGTTGTTTGGATTTAGTAAGAAGGTGATAAACCGAGTTCCACTATTTGTTCATATGTATGTATCTATGTAGCTATGTCTGTATAAGTTGTTGGGTTTAATAGGTAGGTGTTAACTGTGTGTCAACCTCTGAATCTGTATATTTCTTCAAGGTATTTTATTTTTTACGTAAATTTTCATGATGTATATGTCTATGCCTTATACGAATCTGGTGTGGGCTTATGTTTTAAGTTCTTGAGATGTATTAAAGGTCTTCCATGTCTGTATTTTTATATTTATTTTTCTTAATATCCTTTTTGTCTGCTTGTTTAAGAGTTTGATTATTACAATTAAAAAAAATTGTACTTTTATAATTATGGGAGTATTTTTCCAATATAGATATGAGCATCAAATGATCTACTTGCATCGCAGACCATGTATGCAGAGGGTATCGCTGTTGTCGGCCTCATCTAGAAATAAATTAACATTTCTTTCTTTCTTAAATGCCAAAAAAGTATCTACCGGCTTAGTAGTAGTATTTGACATTTATGAATATATGCTTATTATGAACAGTACTCTGTAATAAATTAACATTTCTTTCTTTCTTAAATGCCAAGAGAAAAGTATCTATCGTTTTATTATAGTATTTGACATTTATGGATATATGTGTATTATGAATAGCAGTTTGTAATAGGATTCGATTTGTATAATTTCATATCTATAATCTTTTTAAGAGTTTGATTAATTAAAAAAATAATTATAATTATGGGATTCTTTTCCAATATAGATATGAGCATCAAATTATCTTCTTGTATTGCAAATAAAATCATGTTTTTGCATTGCAGACCATGTATGCAGATGGTATCATTGTTGTCGGCATCATATGTAAATAAATTAATATTTATTTATTTCTTAAATACCAAAACAAAAGTATCTACCGGAAGGGACTCTCGGCAGGTTTTGGATCTTTCAATATGTACAAAGCTAAAATCATTGCCAAGTGAGATAGGAGGGTTTGTAAATACTCTCTACAACTTGAATAGTCTAAAGGCAACTTCCAATTCAACCTTGTGAAGCATTTCATTGTTACAACTTTGTCAGAGTTTTTCACTTTCTCTTATTATTATTACAGCTTTCCAAGACAACGTGTTGAACTTGATGCCATGTAATATTATGTTTCTAGAGAAGAACTCTGTCTTTAAAGATGAATGATCACAAATATTGCAAAAGAATATCAGATTTTTGCAATAAAATTACAAGTATGCCAAGGGAACTGAGATGCCCAAGACTCATCAGTCTAATCCTGACTGAAAGTGTAAAATTGGAACATGTTAAAATTACTGCCAAAGTCCATAAACTCATACAACATAATATATATACCATTAGATTTACATGATGGACAATCCAAAAAAAATATTCCCGACATTCATATCATCTTATTTGTTCCATAAATTTAAAAAGGACTAATAATGGGACTGGTGGCAGTGTATTATCTCTATTTCACACCCTTACGTGTGAAGACATTTTGTACATATCACACACGGAAAGCATATGGCTAATTAAAAATAAGTTATTATCTTTGAAAATCTACTATTTAAGAGAAATTGGAAAACGTGGCATCGATGTCAGTTGTATTATCTCATATATGTCTATGAATGGCAATTAATGGGATTGTCATGCTCTCGTTCATTGCACTTTCACATTGTCATCATAATGCATAATATGAACTAGATGTTTTGTACATATCATACCCACCAAAAGCATTTCGAGGATAATAAATATGTTTTTTTTTCTGTATTTATTGCGCATTGAAATAAGTCTAACAATCAATTTGTGAAAGCATAAAACATGAGAATTAGAACTGGAGTTTATCAACCCCGGCAGGGACTACCGCTACAACAGTGGCTCCCTTTTTAACACTAACAATGGTTTGCACAACTCACAAATCCCTATAACCGAACGCATAGGAAAAATAAAACTCATAGAAAAAATAAATTTGATCTCACACACTCTGTGCTAATCTACTTATTTACAAAGGAGGATTAGCTTTTATGGCACTAAATCTTCCCAACCCTCTCTAAAGGGAGTTAAGCCAGAGTTGGATCTGATACCAACAAAGAAATTGGAAGAGTGGTTATGATACACATATCACACACAAAATAATTTGTATATTATGATTCAAAATCGAATTACATCCCACATATATAGTGCTTATGAGATCCAACAGATTCCAAACAAGGAGATTGCTTGTTGAGAAAATATCTCAACACCCCAAATCTATCTACATACTATTGTAAGCATTATTTCTAAGTATAAGTTAAAAACATATGTACATTCTAAAAAACATATAAGTAAGCATTATTTCTAAGTATAAGTCAAAAACATATGTACATTCTAAAAAACATATAAGTAAGCATTATTTCTAAGTATAAGTCAAAAACATATGTACATTCTAAAAAACTAAATAGGCTTTGTTACAATACTATCTACCAATACCATAGCTTATCAATACCAACAATACCATCTACCAATACCATAGCTTATCAATACCACATGCCTGAAGAAACCATAACTCATCTCATTTGACACTTTTTCATATGACATTTTTTTAATTAATGTTGGTGTATATATATATTATTAAATATATATAGATATATAATATATATATAAGTATATATATCATATATATATAGATAACTGCCTCGAAAATATATTTTAGGCATTTGAGTTTGTGTATACTACTAAGGAATTCAAGAAATTTTTATGGAAAATTAAAATTTCTACCATTCACTTAATAATAAAAATCTGAAACTTTATTGCAAAATAACTGTATAGTCACATAAATATTTTGTAAAGATTAAATTTTAGTAAATATCCATTAATATTATTAATAATTAAATTATAATAAATTCTAAATAAACACCCGCCAAATAATCCCTAATCTATATTAAAAATATAGATATTTAAATCAAATAAATTAAATGTATACTAATATTTAAATAAATAAATCATATATATATAATTAAATCAAAAAATCATATATATATAATTTGTGATCGAATGTAGCACTATATATACATCGCCGCTTGCTAGATATTATAAGAAAAAATAATCGTCGGCATCGATTAGATATTTTCAATTAACTTTAGATCCACGCAGATATCTTCATTCAACTTTAGGTTATGATATCCGCTCTAATGTGTCATTCATGTGGGTATTCTCCCGACAACATGAATATGACTAGCATTTGCACCAGATGTTGCAAAGAAAACACCGTAAGGCATAAAGTGCGGAAATCCATTATCCATGTAGTGTGTTCATTATTCAACAAGGTGGATCTCTCTAAATTTGTTGTGAACATTTATGTTGTTGCATTTCTAATATTAAATTTCTTATCACCCCATGATGACAATCCCTCTAATTATTAGCATCACAATTTTTTCCACTTTAGTGGGTTTACCTTCAACCTAAAGAAACATGAATTTGAGTCACTCAATTAAAAAGAAATTGCTAAATTTCTATTTATGAGGTTTTGAGTAAAAACAATTAATAAATCATATTTACAACCCTTTAAATATTTACAACCTTTTAAGTCTTCTATTTATAACTCATATTTATAACCCTTTAAAATGAAACTAACTATCTATATTTTTATTAACAATAAAAAGAATCTTCTTTATAAAACTAACACTCACATGCTACTCCTATATATTTATGTTATATTTAATATTCAGTGTCCATCAATTGAATGGCAAGATGAAAGCTCAACTTAATTGCACCTTTAAAACGTGACTTAAAAGTTTAATTGGTAATTATTTATTCAGTAATTTGTACATTGTTAATTGCAATTTCTCTTTAAAACCAATGTTTATATCAAAATTTTAAAAATTAACAATCACTTCTCCCGTAGTGTTTCTTTATTTGATCATGGTATCCAATGCGAAGATGATATCTTATGTGTTTTCGTGTTTCTTTATTTGATCGTGGTACTCAAGATTTCCTTTCTCCAAAGTATCCAATGTGAATATGATATCTTATGTGTTTCCGCTTTCTCAGTAGGTTCATGTGATTATTATTATTTTTGGTGTTAATGTTTATGTTTTTTTTATGGTCATCCATTATTTATTATCTAAACATTGATGTTTGAAAATCTGTAAGTGGCTAGTGTGCAAATTGCAAGGTATGTTGAGAATTTGGTTATCTAGTAAGCTTAGAGTCATTCTTGAGTCATTATCTTTACCATCTCAGGAAGAAGAAGAAGAAGAAAAGCCTATTGAATTGAAAAATAACCCAAAAAAGTATTAGGATCCATGGGTCATTTTTTTTGCATCATGTAGCAAGATCACATGGTTAATTGATTATGCCACATGAAGAATTAGCCTTTGCCAATATTTAGGCTTATAACTAGGTGATTTTTTCTACTAATATTCTTATACCAATTTACCATGATAATTCTCTTTTAAATTAAAAGACAAGCATCGTTTTTTAGTGTTTCAACTTCATTTATAAAGAGTTTAGTGTTGATAATTAGTAGATTATATGAAATTTTGAAAATTGCACTAATATATTATTGTTGTAAGGCTCTACACTCCCAATGGAACTCATATAGTGAGTGGATAGAGAAATGATAAGTTTTTCAAATGGTGAAATAATTTTCATATGTGTGATATTGTGATCTAGATAAATAAAACCAAACTCTTCATTTATCATGTGTCTTATCTTATCATGTGTCTTAACTCTTTTATATCTCCAGTGTATTTTTTGTACAAATAAGAAGCATTTGTTAATCATGCATCATGTAATATGATCTCCAATCAGTAGAAAAAACTTAATATCAAAGAAAGAATGTCAGAGGAAAATGCTTTTAATGTCCACAAATGACTCAATATTACAAAAGAGATGCTTGCTAATGAACAGGATAAGGTAGCTTGGGAAAAGTGTAGTAACAACTTTTATAAAGAATCCTATATAGATTTCCTGTTAACAACATATTAAGATATTTTAGAGTAGTTAAGTATGTTTAGGGATGTTCTAAAGAAGATAAGGTCACTGAATAAAAAAAGAAGATAAACATCAATTCTTATTCGATAATAATACAAAAAAGAATTTGTGGGAACTTACTACTCTTGAGAGAAGCTTCCTAAAATTTCCTAATGGTGCTTCTCCTTAAATAAATAGGTTTAAGGCTACATCTAATTACATCAACATGGATAACACAAGCTCTCAAGGATATGGATGTAATTTAATTACTAGAGTTGATATTCATGAAGTGAGAGTGCACACATTAATTTCTCCCAAAATTGAGGGAAGTGGAGGTTAGATTAACACATACATGACCTTTGTTGTAAAAGGGATCAAAACAAACAAATAGATTTGCAGGAGTGCATCATAAAAACCTGTTAGATGATGAAAAGTAGGCACGTAGGCATATTTTCCCTTGTGTGGAAAATGAGTAAATTATGTTTTAGTAGAAAATATTTTCCTATTATTTATAAGGTCTAAAATTTTAACAAAAGATTGGCCAATATTTCACAATTTTTTATAATTTAAAGCAAGATTGTCCGAAAATCTAAGAGATTTTATAATTGAGAGAAAGATACGTCTAAATAATATATAACTATTTGGTTATCAATAAGACATACATATATACAGAGAGAGAGAAATTTTGTAACTTAAGGTTTTATATTAAATAATATATACCTATTTGGTTATCAATAAGACATACATATATATATATAGAGAGAGAAATTTTGTAACTTAAGGTTTTATATTAATCAAAGACCATATTTACATGGGTTTATAAGGATTTCTAGAGTGACCATGGAGGATACAAGCTCTCATCGTTTTCTCCCTGAAAATATACCTTCAAGGTTCGTTAGGTGGATAGTAGAGCTACTATACTTGACATTGATAGTGTCCAGTAGCTTTTCTAGCCCAAAATCTCCTATGTATGGCTCCATGTCAAAGCCAAGAAGGATGTTGCTTGGCTTAATATTTCCATGAACAATCTTCCTTTCATGTAAATAAGCCAGGCCTCTGGCTACTCCCTTTGCAATTTTAAATGATAAGTTTGTGTTTACAAAACATAATCTACTGCAAGGATGCTACGCTGGAAATGGCTATCTACCTTTCAGCGAGCATTGCTGACCCCTCCTCAAAGATGTCCTGGACAATGTCTATATTTTACTGCTTTTCAATTGACTTAGATGATGAATCAGTGGATTTCCTTCTGAAACAATTCTTAAATTTTCCTTCCTTCTTAACTGGAGCTAGTGGTGCGGATTTCTTAGGTGGGATCAAATCCACTACAATGCATGTAGTGTCGTCCCTAACTCCTCTTATCCTCAAAGCCTCCTACAGCTAAATCGGTTATGATATGATAGAAAATAAACTTAAAGATGGTGACATTGATCACTTATCCTTTTCAACAATATTTGTACCTTAACAATTTGTTTTGCAGCAAGTTCTGCTGGCAAGCCTCGGTAGCAACTTGCAGCCTTCTCAGAGCTCAATGCATCCCAAACACCATCAATTGCAATGATAATCCTTCCTCCAACATTCGATAGCCATTGAAACAAAAATTACCAGTCTAAATCAAACAGACACATTGTGACCAGGTATTTTTTTCCTCCAGTAAATGGATAAAATCCATCCCCTGCCACTGCAACAATAATACACCATATATCACCTTCCCATTAAAACTGAGAATGAGTTGCAAGTAAACTGTGAGAACGTGGATGCCTCATAAGCATGGAGTTAAGTTTGATCCTTGAGCTTTTCTACAATCCTCAATTGTAGAAATATTGAAATTTTTAAGAAGACTGGCCATTTCATAAGTCGCTGAGTTGACGACATAGTTTGTTTGTTGCTGAGTCCCAATCATATAGATGTCTATATGAGTTATGTCAATGTCTAAGTAGATATGTTGAATATGGAATGTAGGTTTAAGTCCTCATCTCTGTTCAACTTATGTCAAAGCAAGGATGCTACATAGGAAGAAAGAATTGGTTAATTGGTTGTGGATGATGGCATTTTTTCTAGAAAATGCAATACCTCCATCATTGATGGTCTCTTTTGTGGGGAAGCAGAAACACAATTCAATGCAATCCCCGCAGACATTGAGATTTCATCCCTTCCTTCAACCTCTGGTCGAAGAGTAGGATCTATGATGCGTAAAAGACGATGCTTATCATCAACAAAGTTTTGACCCCATGCTGCAAAATCCTTATCTGAAGGCCAGCATGCACAGAAATGCCCTCACTATGTGTGATGTCAGTTTGACAGACAGCACAAGCGAACAATCCTGATACTGTCTGCATCGTATATTCCGAGCCCAGCCTGCAATGTCAAATACTCAATTATTAGCATGACAGACTTGCAACAATATGCATTCTACAATATTCTCTACAGCTAGTTTTTATTTCAGTACATCACATGGAAAAGCAAGTATTTAATCCTTCGTAGCTGAGACAAAGATATAAAAGGCCATAACAGAAAAAGGCCTCCTTTGGACTTCTCTTACATCAGTATAAATAACATACCAAATCCTAAAAGGAAGGAAACACCATTCTATATTAAATGCCTATAACCCAAAAAACACATAAAAAATAGATTAATGCTTTTACTAAGGCTGAACCGAGTATAAACTAAATCTGTTAATAGGAAAAAGATTATTTTAAAAAAACTAGATTGAAAAATTGAAAATTCAAAAATGCCAAAATATAAGCAGGGATTACCCATGCATAGCCACAATTCAAATTTGCAACACAATTATCCAATTTTAATAAAAATTTGTGAACATAGATTGTCCACATTCAAGGAGTAGCAACTCAGATACAATTTATCATGCTTTGTTCTGAATCCAATGATAAGTCTGAGTTTACAAAACATAATCTACTTATTTCTACAAACCCTAATGCATTTCATTGAAAGACAATAGGCAGGACATACATACAATTGGTTAGTGATGTATGTACAACATTAATGATGCTTGTTCTAATAGGTCCCTGATAGTAGTCCTTTGCCCCAACTGGAATTTGCAGAGCAAAAGGTTTTGCCCCTAGGTTTGTTATTATCATGTTCTTGTTCTCTAAAAGTTTGCTCCAAGTAGATCAAGTGGGTCACTAAAATGAGTGACCACTAATGGCTTTCACATTTATACAAGGAATTGGCAAGGGACTTTACATGGACTCCACTCAACTTCAGACACAGATTCAACCAATATGCAGAGTGATTGAAATTGAACACAGCTAAATAGTGACATTGGCTCACAATAATACACCAAATATAAAATATTGAAGCTTTTACAGAAGAAAGGAGTAAGAAAAATTATGAAGCTCAGAGAAGTATATTTAAATCAATCAAATCTTGTTGAACGACTATAACGTCCATAGAAATAATCTTCCAAGGTTTTGCTCTCATGTACAAGATCTACACTTTGATCTGGACTACTGTTTGAAACCAAATCATCATCAACTCCAAGAATTGCAAGTAATAGATGAGTTTGGTTGATGGTATGACTATTGGGGAAATGATTGTCAACGAATCGACTGACATTAAAACTCGACTGCACATTCTCCCTAAATTGTTTTTGCAGAGCTACTTCAGCAAATATGCCCATGCAGAGTGCTATGCATGCACAGGACCTGCCTTGAACTATTGATTCCTGCAGTTACCAATGTCAGTTTGTAATGATTGGGTAACTGAGGTTCAACAATATAAAGGTCGACAACATTACAAATATGTGTATAGCTGCAAGAGCCAGAAACATAACACCCAAGTCCAAATGGCCTTTCTTTCTCTTGAATCTCAGTTGCATGACTCTTAATATCAAATGAAATTAGCGTCTCTTCAGCTCTATCTGGCAGCTTTTCAATGTCCAGATTTTCTGATTCAGAGTCAGCTCTGTCTGGCAAATCAACATCTAACTGTTGTTCTGCGTTACAATCAATCACATCAATGTATATGTGAGGGCCAGGAGGAGGAAAGTGACAGGAATGCCCACTATACTTGGCCCAATATCTCTCCTTGGCAAGGTGAAAAGCCTCTTTACCTGTCAAATCATTCCAATTAAGTATAGAATCGTAACAGCTTACGTACTTTTTTGCCTTGCAAAGTTCTTTCCATGGTAGACCAACAGATTCGCAATACTCCTTCTCCGAGGAGGGTACAGTTGGTTTCCAGACATCTGATAACATGACCAATCAGAGTTAGACTGAGATAATATATCATACACATAATCATCACTACCCTGTCTGAGATAAGATATCATACACATAATCATCACTACCCTGTCCACCAATAAAGGACCCACAAAGGAATTGCATAATTTAAAAAATAGTAGTTTTAATCATACCAGAAACAAATAACACAAAACTATTCTTTTTAACCTGATAACCAATAGCAGAAACCTAAAATAAAACTTCCTAATTTCCAACAAAGTTCACTCATGGGTGATGCATACAAAACTATTCTTTTTAACCTGATAACCAATAGCAGAAACCTAAAAGAAAACTTCGTAATTTCCAACAAAGTTCATTCATGGGTGATGTATACACTAATAGCAGATACACTACAAGAATGATAGAATTTTTGGCATTATGGCTAAAGTGTTGTCCTTGATGGCAACCCATACAGGTGATGGATCACTGTACAACAGGTCAATAGCAAACATTGATGAACAGCTCTCAAATATTGAAGAAAATAAGGAGTACGCAGGCACACCGTTCAAAAGGTACGTACACGCAGGCATGTCTTATATAAAGTGCGTACATACCCGCAGGATACCCATTCATTGGGTGCGTACCCCCAATGCACACACTTCAAGGCAGTTAAGCGCCCACACATGGGGTTTTCTCATGGTATTT
>APFE031740546.1:185343-221159 GCA_000404065.3 Pinus taeda | reverse complement strand
CTTAATTTAAGGGATAACCCTTGCATGACTTCAGAAAGACTTCTAACTTGAATTTCTCCAACTAATTAAGTCAAAATAACTTAATTAATTATTTTCAAGTAGCTGTTAAGACTAAATTTGATTTTAAATCACAATTTAATTCAAGGACAAATTAAATTGGAATATTCTTGTTGCCACATTTCAACACCTTGTTCCATGAATCCTTGTTGAATGCATCCTTGTTCCATGACTTCTTTTTCCATTAATACATCTTGTGGATTCTCTTTCTCTTGCTCTTATGTTGTTTCTTATGTAACAACAGGGAGGGTTTCAGGAACTGGAGCAAGACAACCTCTCTTTCTCCTATTTTGCTTCGCTTTTGGCACTATTGTCGAGCCTTTACTATATCCTCTCAATCTTCTGGTGGTAGGTTTAATCCCCAACATTTATACTTCATCATCATCATCTTGTTTGTCTCCTTTATTTGGGGATTTAGCAGTAGAATACTTAGCAACCCTAGTTTGAATAATGTGTGGTTGGGTTTCCATATGGAAAGGTTCTGTGGGAATTTCGGTAGTTCGGCAGTCATGGGGCAGAGTTGCAACTCGAGGGTCATCGGAAGGAGTTATAGTTGGGAGTTCATGGGGTAGAGGAGTTGCATCTAGGGGGTCATGGGGTGGAGTTGTAGTTGGGAGGTCATGGGATGGAGTTGCAGTTGCCAGGGCATCCTCTGGAGGGGTAGCAACTTTAACATGCAATGGCCTTTCAACTACTTCATCCCAAGTTCTCCATTCCCTTTGCAGCGCAACATCCACCAAAAGTTGAAGGAGGCGATGGTGGGATAGGATTTTGAATGGTCGCTTTGGTTTCTGCACAGATTGGGACATATGATTTAGGGTTTTTGGAAGAAAGAAAGGCATGTTAACCAATCTGCCATGACTCAAATAGTCTACAACCAGATATACTGGTAATAAATAACAACATACCTTCCTTCGCATGTGAAAAATATTTGGATAAAGAATGAACCATCTTTCTAGGGTTGTGGTAATGACCTCCTATCAAATCGTGTTTTTATCTTCTCTAGTCATTCGCCTGCCTCGGGGAATTTCTGCAAAATATTAGGGTGGGGTTTTTGGGGCGCAAACCATTGTTCTCCCGTATGGGGTAACCCTGTCACTTCGACAATTTATTCTTTTGTCGCATGCGCCACTGTCCCTACTACCTCAGTTCTACCCTCCCTGTAATGCATGGAAAAATCTAGACCTATGTCATTGTCAGACCCCTGAAACCTGTGAATATACTGTATCCATCCGGCTTGTTTAAACAATGGCTTAATGCATAGAAATTTTTCTATCAATTCTTCATTACCTTCGCAACGAACTCTTGTGCCTCCTATCTTTTTTCAGAGTTCAGAGTGGCTATGGTTGTGTTTCTTCTCTGCAATAGTTTGAATGTGGGATAACAACACAATGGAAGAGTTGAGGTAATGAGTCCAATAGGCATCATTTATTGCGGCGGTAGTACCCAGTCAAGTTTTTCCTCAACGATTACATCGCCATTTTCTACCAACTCTTTGTAACTATCGTTGTCAGGGGCTTTGTTACATTGTATGCAATTAGGTGTTGCCACAGCAGTTGCCTGCCATTTGGCACCAACCGTTCGTTGTTGATGTGGTCAGGGAAGATTTTCCATCATAATAGTTTAAAGTTAGATTACGTGTAACTTTGTGAGCCCATGTAGCATTACACTCACTCAAATTAATTTCCTTAAAAAGTGTTGGTTACAGTTTTAGTTATCTTTGAATGCATATTATAATTTTGCATGCTTATGAAGTTAATTTCATTGATTTGTAGGTTGTTCATATTACTTTCACTGTTTTTCCTTAAAAAGTATTGGTTACAGTTTATTCGTTATCCTTGAATGCATATTATAAATTTGCATGCTTGTCAAGTTAACTCCATTGATTTGGAGTTTGTTCATATTATTTTCATTGTTTTTCCTTAAAAAGTATTGGTTACAATTTATTATTTATCCTTGAATGCATCTTATAAATTTTCATGCTTATCAAGTTAACTTCATTTATTTGTAGGTTGTTCATATTATTTTCATTGTTTGTAGGCTTAGTTTTTGTTGTTGTCATGTACGTAAGAACATGCTTCAATTTAAATTAGCTGATCTTGTGGCTGTAGCTGTTGATATTGGAGAAATTCACAACAATTGAATTGTTTGTTTGGATAATTATATATTTTTTTCCCTTTAGGTTGGATCTATGGATTTTAAAAATGCAAGATGTCACAACTGCATTTTGTATTTAACCATGTATAAAGGGAAAATCATGATTGATCTATAAAATATCTTGATTGTCTTGTAGCCAAGGGTATCTTACATAATTTGTTATTGCAGAGACTTCTTTGAGAATTTGATCTCATTAGACTTTTATTAGAGACTTGTATAAATATTTCATGTGGTACTCATAGACAATGAATGGATAAAGAGGAATTTTCAAGAACCAACCAAGTTTCAGAAATAGAAGGAGGAAAGCGAGGGTTTCGATCTGTAATCAGATTATTGTCACAAACTCTAGTGGAGGGCAGTGCCCTGTTCGCAGAGCTTCAGAGGTGTGGGCTTGCCCTAGCCCAACAGATGAGGCGAGCAAGGACCAATGGGGCCCCTTCATACAAACAAGTAATGATGGATAAAGGAAAGGTTCCACTGGAAGGGATGCAGAACTCTGGATCTAAAAATGCGGGAAAAGATGAGCTAAGAAAGCAAAAAAAGGTTGGTGGGCAAACCAAGGAAACCCAGAGTCAGAAACAGACAAATGGAATCAAGATTCTAGAGGGAAAAGACAATGGGAACCCCAGTCTCGAGCAGGAACCACAACAAGCAGAAGGAAGAAACAAAAAAACTATGGGAACAGAGGCCTTGCCCTAGCACGACATAGATTTGGAGGGATCTGCCACAGCGGTAAGAAAACAGGAGGACCTGGGATGCTGTAAGACCAAAATGACAGAAAGTCTGAGGATTATTATCACCAACCCTGAAATGCAAGCTTGCAGAGACCATATGTCAATACATGCAGTGATCTATAAGTTCATGGGCTTTTGGCCTATAGAAAAAGCACTCTGCTTCTGGATCAAGCAACAATGGAAGCCTGAGGGAGATTCTAGGCTACACCTAGGGGCCAAAGGGTTCTTCACTCTTGTCTTTACGAACCTGGAAGACAAGGATTGCATTTTTGATGGAGGACCGTATTTCTATGCCTCAACAGACCTCTATATGAGACCCTGGAAACCATATTTTGCACCAGAACAGGAAACATTCACGCATGTACCTGTTTGGATTCGCCTATTCTCTCTCCCCATTGATTATTGGAGACTTGCAGTGCTGGAACAAATAGGCAACAAACTGGGAACCTTCATCCAAGCCTCGGAGGCCACCCTGCAAAAAAGGTACACCTCTTATGCAAGAATATGCATTGAAATGGATGTTTTTGGTGCACTACATGAAGGTCTATGGCTAGAATTCAGAGATGAAGTCTTCTTTCAAGCCATAGATTATGAACAAATCCCCTTTCAATGTCGGAAGTGCCATGAACACAGACACCTGTTTAGGGAATGCCCAATGAATAAGCCAACCAAGAAAGCCAAAGAAAACACAGGCAAGGATCAGGAAGGTTTTTCCCATCCAAATGGGCGACAATGGGCCAATTGGAAAAAACCTAGGATGTTCCTTCACAAGAAGCCGAAGATCCCAATCCAGATCCGATGAATGAGATCCTACAAGGTCCTGAGTTGGCAAAAAACTTAGATGGAGATGCGGAAATGATCGCCAGTGAAATGGGAACAGAGGATATGGAACTCAGTGACATACTTGACAGGGAAGGCATGGATCTCAATACCATGGTAGAGCAATGGAAGCAGAAAGGAATGGAACATATCCCAGATGAGGAAGTAGACAGAGTCAATTTTCTCTTCCTAACAAGGGAAGATGCAGAACTAAAATGGCATAAAAGAGGCTTTGGTGCCACAAAGGGTCTAGGTGTCAAGTCCCAAGGTTTACACCAAATAAACCACAATGCCAAACACAAGAAAAAGAGAGGTCGACGAACAAACAACGAAGCACTCCAAGAGCTAGGCCAGATGCTCCTCAACTCAGGTAAGATGAAAGCCCTTGAGGCTTTCATGTTATCCTCTTAAACCTTGTTAATTATGAAGATTCTTTCATGGAATGATAGAGGGCTAAACAACCAAAGAAAACAAAGTCTCTGAGGAAGAAAGTCAAAAATGAAAATCCTGACATGATTTTTTTACAAGAAACCAAGTGCTCCAGCCAGAAAATGAAAGGAATAAGCATAAATTTAGGAAAAAGAATGGAATACACGGAAATGGAAGGGAATGGAATGGCAGGAGGTCTGGCCACTCTCTGGAATCCCCACTCCCTCCATCTTATAAATGCAGAGGCTTCCAGATCATACATCTCCCTAGAAATGCAAATCATAGGGGAATCCAATACATAACTGTGTACTAATATCTACAGCCCCCAAAGACTAGAGGATAAATTGTTGATGCTAGATCGCCTCTCCAAGATGCAACACAGACACTCCACAGCTAAAGCCATCTATGGAGGAGATTTCAACATGATTACCTCGCTGGTAGAAAAGAAAGGAGGGGTAAGAACTCTAAACAGAGATGCAAATGCATCCAATAACTTCATCAGAACATCAAATATTGTTGATATCCTCCCCAAAAATAGGCTATACACCTGGAATAACAAAAGAGGAGGAGAAAGGCAAATTGCCTCCAGACTTGACCGTTTTCTTATAACAGAAGCCATCCTCCTTTAGGGGGTCATTGTGGAATCATACATTATTCCTTATGGAGGCTCTGATCATTGGCCGATCACCCTAGATACAACCATCCTTGGAACTCTGAAAAACAGACCTTTTAGGTTTGAGAAATTTTGGTTGGGCCATCCAAATTTCACTTCTAAAATCAAACATTGGTGGCACGAGCCACTGGACACTAGAGGCACCAAAATGTACCAGTTCCAAGATACATTAAAGCACCTCTCAAAGCTCGTCTTAGATCCTGAAAGCAAGAGGTCTTTGGGAATATATTCAAAGAAAAACAAGCCTTGGAGGAATAGATGGCACAAATCCATACAGAATGGCTCAAAGGGGACATCACCCAAGATTCCATTAGTACAAAGCGAGTCCTCATGCAGAAATGGAATGAAAGATGCCAGTAGGAGGAAATATTATGGAGACAAAAGTCTCGCATACAATGGCTCAAAGAAGGGGAAAAAGCACCAAGTTCTTCCATCGTTTGGCTATAGATTATAGGTGCACCAATAAAATCACCCAGTTAAAGGATGAGCAAGGTACTCCCCTCCACTCTCATCAAGATATTTCCTCCATCCTCACTGATCATTTTATCCATATAGCAACGGAACCAGACATTGATAGGGAAGAGGCCATCAGGAAAGTCATGACTTCCATCCCAAGGTTAATTACTAAGGATCAGAATAAATCCTTAGAGCGCCCTGTCACCATGGAGGAGGTGGAAGAAATAGTGAAAGAGATGCCTAAAGGAAAGGCACCAAGGCCGGATGACTTCACCATTGATTTTTTCAAAGCTTGCTAGGAAATTGTGCGACTGGAAGTGTGGGAGGTGGTGGAATATTCCCAAAAATATTCCTCCACCCTCAAATCCCTCAATTCCACCTTCATTGCCTTGATTCCGAAAGAGGAGGCAACCTATACCCCTTCGAAATTTCGGCAAATTTCTCTGTGCAATGTTCTCTATAAAATTATCTCCAAAGTAATGGCCAAAAGACTGAAGCCAATTCTCCCTTTGATAATCTCATAGAAGCAATTTGGATGCGTGGAAGGTAGGCAGATCATGGATAATGTCTTTCTTGCACAGGAAATGGTTCACACTCTTCAATCCCAGAAAAAAGCAGGTATGATCATTCAGTTAGATCTCTCGAAAGCCTATGATAAGGTCAGTTGCAAGTATCTCGAAACAATTCTGGAAGCCTTCGAGTTTGCACAATGCTGGATCAACTAGATTCTAGCCTTAGTCAAATCCCCTAGCTTTTCTATCCTGGTCAATGGAGCTCCCACCTTCCCCTTTGCCCCTTCTAGAGGAATTTGCCAAGGGGATCCCATTTCCCCTTTTCTTTTTGTCATATTAATGGAATTCCTGAGTTGCATCATTAAAGCTACAAAGAAAAGGAACAATATCAAGGGCCTTCAACCCCTACCACCTTACCCAGCCACTACTCATCAACAATTTGTGGACGATACCATGCTCCATGGAACTCCAACAGTTTGGGAAGCCCAAGGTTTCAAAGCTATCCTTAATCACTTTAGTCAAGCGATAGGTATGGACCTCAATTTGGATAAGTCCTCCATTTTGTTTTTCAATACTCACTTAGTGATCCAGAAAAATTGAACTACTATCCTTGGGTTTAGAAGGCAAAGCCTTCCCTCTAAGTATCTCGAGATCCCTCTCACTGATAAACCCTGGCAAAGCCTCCACTGGGAGAAAATTCTATCCAACCTCGAAGAACAAAGTAATCACTGGACCAATAGAGTCCTTAACTTCGCTGGCCGACTTGTCTTGACTAAGTTTGTCCTATAAGCTATTCCTCAGTATATGATCTCCATCCTTCCGGCTCCCAAAGGTGTTCTCCAAAAAATAAGAAACATTCAGAGAATCCTCCTATGGTTTGGAAAAACTGACAAACATAAATGGGCTCTAGTAGCATGGGGTAAACTTTGTAAACCCAAGATCCTGGATGGTTTGGCGCTTCAAGACCTAGACACAATAAACAAAGCCTGTGGTGCCAAGCTCTGGTGGAGATGGGTCAAGGAATCATAGACACCCTGGGCCAGGCTATGGAAAGCCAGGTATGCTAAAAACTGGCACCCTCAGGATCTCATTAGAATGACTGACCCTCCAACTGGATCCCCCATTTGGAACATTGCATGGGCCAATTGGAACATCATACAAAATCACTCTTTTTTGGAAATCCACAAAGGAAACACAACTCTCTTTTGGGAAGATGCTTGGAAACAACTTCCCAAGCTTGAGAGTCCTGATTATCTTTGCCTACAGCACAAGTATCTGGAACAAGGAAAATTTAGGGTGAACCAATATTGGATTGACAGTATCATGGACGAGCAATGGAGACATTGGTACCCTAATACTACCCCACAGGTAGATGGGATGGGCAACCTTCTCATATCCTTGCACTCTTGTCTGGATAAGAGGAAGATCCGTTACTTGCAGGATGAAGATCAACTAAGGTGGAGCAAACTTGATGGAGGCAACCTCAACCTAAAGGAAGCCAAATTTTACTTAGAACACAGGGATCTGGAAGAGAAAGTGATTTGGCACAATAATGTTTGGTAAACCACCATTTGGCCGAAGATAAGACTTTCTTATGGCTCCTAATGCATCGTAAGATCCTCACTTGGGAGAACCTGTGCAAAAAAGGCTTCATTGGAAAATCTGAATGTCCCCTCTATGAAAAAGAAGAGGGGTTGATGAATCATCTCCTCAAAAATTATGAATGGACCAATAAACTATAGGTATGGATGGAGGAGATCTTCAGACAAACAGACAGGAACAGAGAGTCCATAGAAGACAACATAGCCAACTGGCGAACCAAATATTCTAGTTGCGACGCTGTAAACATCCTATGGAGGCTAAGCCCCGGTTTTATAGTTTGGTCCACATGGAAAGAAAGAAATAGAAGATTTTTTTAGAGGGATTCTAGGCAGCTAGAGACCATCAAAACAAACATCATATAAAATATGTGAGAAACTGCCCTTACTAGGAGTAAAGTAGAACAGGCAAACAAGCTTTTTGTTGATGACATGCAAATTCTGCAGATATTTGGCATGAGTGTTGCAACTAACCTCAATTCTCCGGCGCAGAGACCTCAGCCCACTGCATCTCTATTGTCCTGGCTACCGCCTTTCCTGGGTTCCACAAATTAAACTTTGATGGAGCCTCTTGGGGCAACCCTAGCCTGGCCAGCCTTGGAGGTGTCATACACAATGATAAAGGGGAAATTCTTCATATCTACAACAATCTTTTGGTGGAAGCCACTAATAACGAGGAAAAATTTGCAGCTCTAGAGCATGGTTTGCAAATCTTAATCTGCCTGGGGAGTGGGGCAGTAATAGTGGAAAGAGACTTGCTCTTAGCCATTAATGTTGTGAGGAAAATGCAAAATGGTTCACATTCTGAGAAGGTTACTAAGCACTGGCGCCTAGCCATGTCACCGTTCTCATCGCCAAACATCTCTTCGCTCTCAATGGAGTCGTTCTGCAGGAAATCAGGCACTGTGCGAATGTAATGGCGGATAGCCTATCCAACCATGCAGTCGACCACCCGAATGATAACATTGACACCTGTTGGCAGAGCGTCACATGTGCTAATCTTCGGGACAAATGCCTACAAATCTCAAGGCAAGACCTCATAGGTATGTCAGATGAGGAGGATGGATTACAAGGTACTGATCATCAATGAATAATGTGCTTTTCTCTTAATGATTATTCCCTAAACCTTAACGCCTAGTGGTGGCACCGCTGGTGGCTGTCCTATGGCTCACATTGGAAAAGATGGAAGATCTACCACAAGGATAGAGGTCAGCATACTTATTAAGAATTGGGGTACGCGTGGTGTCTTCTCTCTAGTGACTAGTGTGGCAGCCCGAACACACTCAACCGTAATAATAATAATGTCGTCAGTCACCTGTTGAGGATCCATGATGTCAGAAACTTGGAAAAGACGAGGATTTCAGTTAAGATCGCAGCCCCTCGCACTGCGTCTTTCCCTATTAATACAGAGCTAACCGGGAAAAATTTCACGTGCTTATGATACTCCTCAAAGCTTAGCCCTGTGTTAATTATTTCAGATATAGGAATTCACATTTCAATAGTGTGCACCTGCAATCGTACTATGACAAAGCACAACATCCGCAGCTCTAGAGCTACCAGAGATTTAAAGAGAGCTCGGGAGAATTACGAGGCTTCAGTCTCCAAAAAAGGAAAACAGATTATAAAAGAGCTCCAAAATGAGGTGAACAAAGCTAGTGAAGGGATGGACATTAAGGCCATCAGCGAGGAAGTAGATTGGATCTTGGACTTGGGTAGCTCAGTAATCAAAGCTACCTAGTTCTTGAGAATGAAGAGTGAGGCTTGGAAGATGAAAACGATGCTTGCAAAAGCCATGAGCATGTAAGGGGCAACGTCTAAGGATACCTACCAGAAGAACTCCCTCACCTATGCCAAGAATTAGGTGCGGCTGCACAAGCTGGAGATTACCATCCACTACCTCACGGAGGAACTTAAAATGCTTGCTCAGAGCCTGGGAGGGTTTATTCCCCTCTTCAAGTTGTCCATACGCCAAGGGCTAAATGTCTCTATTGATATCCCTGGAGATGATTCCAAAACAACCATCATCAGATGCCACAGGCCCCACAATGTTCCCAAGCGAGATGATGGTGCTGGTCTAAGTGCTATTGGTTCTCCAAGAGTCGCCAAAATTGACCAGTAGGATTCCTGATGGGCGGTTCTCTGTTGTTGGTTCCTGTTTGTCCTTTTCTTTTGTTTTTTCTATGTTTGTTGAATGTAAGCTTCAGTGGGCCTTTTAAGTGGCCTTCTATGATAGTAGTTGCTCTCTTATTATCTGGCAGCCCTGCGTGGTTGGCCGCTATCTGTTTCAGTTCATGTTTGACTCAGGTTAAAGTTTGGGTTAGTCTTTACACGGTACGTTTCCTGTCTAAACAACGATCGGATACAGGGCCTGTATAAGTGGTTTTTTTCTGTTTTGGAAGGCTTGCATTCTCTCTTTTCCCTCTGAAAATGGCAGACACCATTTTGTAACCATATGTAACATTTTTTGTGATCTAATACATCAGCTAATTTACAAAAAAAAAAATGAATGGATAAATTTTTGAAGGCATTCTAATGTCTCATTTTCTAACATATTTTTGATTCCTCTATTTGATAATAAAAAATTCGTTTTTCTATTCATTTTTGGGTTCTGTTTAAAGTGTTCTTAAGTGATAAAATAACATTTGTAAAATAAAATAGTGATAGACAAAACTGAATTATAATAAAATATTAGACACAATTGAAGGGAATCAAAATGAGACATGTGAAATGCAATGAAAATGTAGTTCCATTAATAGCATGACTAATAAATACATTTTTACATACACATAATGAGATATAAAAAAAGTACCAAAAAATAAAGGCATCCCATCTATAAAGCGAGCTCATATATATACATCAAAAACGATAAACATAGTTGGTGTTTTTCCTGCTACAAGATATCACTAGAAATAATAAAACCATACTAGGACTCCCAACACAATAGCAATCATAAGAACAACCCATTCATTGACACACCACATATATTGATGCATGTCAATGACAATTGGTGGAACACATGTTTCCACCTCGATAATTCTTGCACATCTGCATCCATTGGATGTTGCCTCAATGAGTACATCATCAACAACCCTTTGGACATCTGATCGATAAGTTATGTTAAAACTCTGAAATTGTGCAACAATGTTTTTGGCTTCTTTGTGGAGGGGTATCAAATTTGGTTTTTTAACTTGGTAAATTCCAACCATTTGATTGGCTATCAACTCTGAATTGATGTAATTGACAATGTCACTTTCACCATAACTCCTTGTTTCTCTTAGCCCATCAACCAATGCAAGATAATACCAATGCAAGATAATAGGCTTCATTGTTTGTGGTTGTCCCAGGTATTCTTGTACTATTTTGATACACTTGGCTTAATGCTTCATTATGAAGCACAAATATAGTCTATGCTTGGCCTACATTTGGATGAAACCAAACCTAGATGATTAGTGTCAACTTTTGGACCATCTTAAAAAGAACAAAACAACTAAATGAAAAGAACAATTAAATATTATTAGATTGTTAAAATAATGTTGCAATAACTCACTATTGCAGTGGCAACAATGCATTATTACAGTGGTGACAACTCACTGTTACAATGGCATCAACTCATTGTTACAGTGGCGGCAACTCACTGTTACTCAACCATGAAAATATAAAAAAGCAACTTAAACTGCTTTGATAAGTTAATTTTTGATATCATTAACTTATTTTAAGGAAATGAAATAGTATTAGAAATAAATAATATATATGACAATGAAAGACCTGCAACTTATTTTAAAGGAATGAAATAAAATAATAGTGACCCTATGTTGGTACTCATGTTGCAACAAACCAAATCCAGGAAGCTATTTTGATAGCATTCATTTATTTTAAAGAAATGAAATAAGATTAAAAAAATAATATATATGACAATGAATGATCTGCAACTTATTTTCGAGGAAGCATTTTTGATATCATTCACTTATTTTAAAGAAATGAAACAGTATTAAAAAAAATAATATATATGACCATGAATGTTCGACAACTTATTTTAAAGGAATGAAATAAAATAATAGTGATTGTAGGTTGGCACCCATGTTGCAGCAAACCAAATCCTTGAAGCTCTTTTGATCAAAGTTTTAAAAAATGGAACTAGTGACTAGACCGGTCAACCTAATAAATCCAGTTTCAAACCTAATAAAATAGGTTCCAAATAATGGAGTAGATTAATAATGATATTAACTGTGAAATCCGTATTTCTTAATTTCTTCGAGCATATGAGGTCATATTATATGTCTTATTTTAACCTTATGAAATTTGACCATAGTGACCTAGAGATGCAAGATATTTCTAATGATCTCGCCACCATTATTGCCTATATTATGCATTGATGTCCTCTAAAACCTAACATCCTTCTTAATGAATGCAAGTTATTAGAGGAATCGATATATAGAACTCACCCTAACCCAAGCGACAGGTCTATTCCAAAATTAACCTTTTTAGCATTATGAATATGCTAAACTAATCAGTTACCAATTAGAGGAAAAGAATAAAAAATAGCTTTCCAAATGTTTGGCCCTTTTGTTAATTTGTAGGCCTACCTAAACTAGTCCTCAAGACATAGAGAGGGAGTATATATAGCTTTTTGAATCATTCCCAATAGGGATTTATTGTGAATGGACTACCACAAACTATGAGAAGACATAGTTTTGTTAATTTGGAAAATATTATTTATCCCCCAACCTCCTAACTTCTTTGGAAGTGATTTTATGTGAATTAACCAATGGGATGCCTCCTGCTTTTCTTGACACAAACCATATAAAATGAAAGATGGTATTCTAAAATTTAGAGAAGATTCCCTTGGGCACATGTACAATCAAGATCTAATAAATGGGACTACTTTTCAAATTTTCCTTGAGAAGAATTAATATGCTTCCTTTTCATAAAAATTTATTTACCCAAAATGATATCATCGCTTCAATCTTCTTATAGATCCATAAACAATCTATATACAAACCCATTTTGGTTTAGGAAGAAACCTAAATATTATAAATCATCATCCATAAGCATTCTCAACTTTAAGTTGTGGTATTTTAACTTCATGGTACCACTATCACTCTTCTTGAATCAACAATGTTTCAATTTTCTTTTCTGTGTCAATTTGTTTTAACGAGGACTATTGTAAGGCTAATATATGGACCTAGATAAGGACATAACATTTAAATCAATTCAGGATTTCATAGACTTAGAAGCACAATAGAATATGTAGGGAGCTAGGCTAGATTGGTTTGTCATGCTAAACTAATAATAAAAGCTAAAGTCAAGTAGGAAAATGTAAGTTGTACAATTCTAAAATAGTAAGTAGGGAAACCATTTGAAATTTTTATAAAAGAAAACTAATCTAATCACACTTCTTTGATATTAAAGCATGCCTTTACTCAAAATCTATTAGATGATTAGGCATGTACTAGGGTCCCAAAGTTACTAAGGTTTACTCCTAGTCTTTTAATTTCCATGTTAAATTAATTTCCAGGTATTCACACTAAAGACTAATGCTTTGATATTACAAATGAAAGAAATTGAAAATAATTCTCAACTAGGTTTAGTTTGATAGGTTGTGAATGCATTAGGGATTTAGCAATGGTCACCTTTCTCACAATTTTACTCAACCTAAAAATAATCTCAACCCAACACTAGTTGTGAAGCTAAGAATGCACTAGGGCCTTTTCTACTTTTTGAGAGTGAGAGGGATGCACACTCCTAGTCTTTTAATTAACACAAACTATTTTTTCATCGATTAATTAGCTAATATAGGAAAGCATGAACTAGTCTAGAAAAAAAAGAACCATGATGTGTTGATGCTACACTAGTTCAGAAGCTAAGAATGCACTATGCCCTTTTCCAATATGTACTTTTTCCTTTTTTTAATATTATTTCATTTCTTTAAACTAATTGAATGATATCAAAAGAGCTTCTTGGATTTGGTTTGCTGCAACATGACTACCAACCTAGGGTAACTATTATTTTATTTCATTCCTTTAAAATAAGTTGCCGATCATTCATTCTCATATATATTATTATTTTTAATATTATTTCATTTCCTTAAAATAAGTTGGATATCATCCACTACCATCTATCTAGTCGAGCTCACTCACAAAAGAAAAGAAAATCAATGACAAGTGCCAAGTGAGTTGCTACGATTAGCCTTGACCTAACACTAATGCTCTGCAATAGTGATCAGTGAGTTTCCACAATGGCGACCCAGATAAATGTTGTAGCGACCACTAACTGGTCACCATTGCAGCAACTCACTTGTCACCGTTGCGGCAATTCTCTCAAACAACATCTTGGAGCAAAAATTATGAGGTAAAATGCATATAATTTGTAATTTACAACTCTAAAGCGAATTTCTTGATTCTAGAGCTAAAAAAATAGTAAAATTACCTCTGCAAATGGTCACCCTACTTGGAAACTCTCCCTCTGAAAATAGTAGGCGGCCTAGATAAGTTCCATAGCGGCAACTCACTGGTCACTGTTGTGGAAACTCCCTAGTTGTATTATGACAACTCCTAGAACAACATCCCAAAGCAACAATTCTCAAGCAAAATGCACATAATCTGTAATTTACAACGCTAGGTCTAATTTGTAAATTCTATCGCTAAAAACAGATAAGTGAATTTAACTCTACAAATGGTCACCTTGTTTTGCTTGGTAGAAGAGAAATGCACTTGGAAGGATTGCTCGATGAAACCCTCCCCTGTTTTTCTCTCGCTCGTCAGAACTCTTCCCTATTTCCTCTCAACTAAATGGTAGGTTACTCCCTTGTTTTCTCTCCTCGCTCCACAGAATGTAAAGTTGTCTCCCTCTCCCTTGTTTCAAAATGAAATGAACACGACAAAAATCCATTGTACGCCTCATCATCTGACCTGCCACACGTGATTGGATTCGAGGATTTACGGTAATCTACCATCATTTACTCCCCATCCTCCCTAGTTAATAGGGTTAATGGAGCTTAAATGATTTTGGTGGATATGCTCCTAAACTGATTGAAAATATGGAAGCAGAAGTGCTTAAAGATGAAAACGGAGATGTTATTCATAACCCAGACGGCACAGTAATAAATAATATGATTGGTGCCCTGACATCTATGATTCTAGAACATTGGTGTGGTTGTGAAACAGAAATCGCCAATAAACATGAGGTCATTCTGATGAACCTCAAATGTCACAAGATGTCCCAGTATGATGATTTCCACAGGGATTGGATGCAGCGGATCTATGAGGTAAAGGATTCTAAAAATCTGCTCTGGAAGCAGGTATATCTTGCTGCTCTACCCTCTAGGTTTGTCGATTATATCAGAATGCAAGACATTTTCCAGTTACCTTTTGAGTCTTACACATGGGGAGAAATTTATTCCCTTATTACAAAGACACTTGTTAGTCTTTATACCAGCTCAAAGGTAAATAAGTCTTTGGAAAAATTGTCTAGGTTACTAGATAGAAAGTCCATCTGCAACAAATATGGACTAACCATAGATGACCCATTGGTCAAAAGGAGAAAGTCTAAGAAAAGGGCCAAAAGAGAATTCAAGGAGACTTTCTACAAAAATAAAAGGGATTACCCAAGAAACAAAAGAAAGTATCCCACAAGGGATAAAAGCCATAAGAGAAAAGGCTATTATAGGTACATCCCCAAAACTCATTATTACAATCCTTCTGATATCCATCTGCACACATCCAAGCAAGAGAAGTGGAACAAACTCACTTGCTGGCTGTGTGGCCAGACGGGGCATACAGCCTCAAGATGCCCCCAAGGAGAAGAATCAAAACTCAACAAAGGGAAAAAGACAGCTATTTATGCTCAAAAAGATAAACAGGTCAAAAAAGAACATTCAAGTCCATTCTTCTATTTAAGATGTAAATCAAAGAATCATGTTACAGTAAAATGCCCAAATCTTCATATCTCAGCTTAGCAGCATCAACTAGAAGATTCATCTCTTGATTCTTTTAGTAGTACAGAAGAAGAATTTCAAGTTAACATAGGACAATATACTGATTCTGAATCTTCAGAATGTTCTTGTTCTAACTCAGATGAATGTGCATGCCATATATTTTGTGAAGATGATTCTGAAGTTTTGTACAGCTCCAGTGAAGAAGAAGAAAGACCAAAGGCTCCCAAAGAAAAAGTCCTAATGGCATCCGCTGAAGAAGAAGCAGAAATGAAGATTTTAGCTCATATCAGGACAATGGAGGAAGGAGCAATGAAGGACCACTTGATAGAAGCATTCACAGATCAGTTTAAATCAAAAGCTTCAAAAGAATCAGGTAAGAAACCTTTGTTTGTTGATGCATCATATGAAAGAAACACCAAATCTTTCCAAATGCATCACCAGAAACCAGGAAAAGTAAGATCCCTGACTTTGGGAGAAGTGAGTGGTGAAATTCACCAGCTTAAAACAGAGATCTCCGCCATCAAAGCATAGATTGCATAAATAAAGAAAGGAAAGGAGATTAAAGAAGAAGAATCCTGGAACACAGAAGCACATAACAGAGAAATTGAAATTGCAGAAGGAAGATCAGACCCACATTTTGGCTTTCAGGATATGAGACTTTTTACCATCACATACCAACAACACCATGTTAAGGTAAAAATCTATATCCAAGGTCAAGTATTTTTCATGACTGCATTGTTGGATTCTGGTGCAGACATTAATATTCTCAATATCAGAAATGTTCCAGCAAAATATTGGGTCTCTGCAGAAAGAGAAGTTGTAGGTCTAGGAAACAAGAAGCTTAAGTATGAAATTCCTAGAGCTTCATTATGTTTTGATACTCATTGTGTATATATGAAGTTTGCCATAGCAGATATTTCTGTTGATTGTATATTAGGAAATGTCTTTTTAGCCGCAGTAGAACCTCATGGTTCAGCGAGATTAAAAGGGAGTAGAGCTGGTTATTTCATTTTTGTACCCACATCTAAAGGTACAAGAAAAAGGATTGAGCTCCCTTATGTTTCAACTCCAAGAGTCTCCACAATGGTACAAGCCATGCAGAAATTGGATAAAGCAGAATCCTTGCTATCAGATCTCAAAGATCTAAAAGGCAAGTTGCGAGTCGAAGAACAGCTGAAACTACCACAGGTCAAAAGAAGGATTCTAGAATTGAAAGAAAAATTGGCAGAAAAATGTTGCTCAGAAGAGCCAAATGCTTTCTGGCACAGAAAGCAACATATTATTAAATTACCCTATAAAGAAGGATACAAAGGAAAGCCCTATAAAAGCAGAGCGATTCCCATGAGCCAAGAATACAGAGAATTATGTCAGCAAGAAATACAGCAGTTGCTCAACAGAGGATTGATCAGAGAATCTACTAGCCCCTGGAACTGCTATGGATTTTATGTAAATAAGAGAGCCGAGCAAATTAGAGGCATCCCCAGACTTGTGATAAATTACAAGCCTCTAAATTTAGTCTTGGCTGATGATACTTATCCTATCCCTCATAAAGGAGATCTAATCAGAAGAATTGCAGGAGCAAAAATATTTTCAAAATTTGATTTAAAGGCAGGTTTTTGGCAGGTTGCTGTTGATGAAGAAGACAAATTCAAAACTGCTTTTAGTATCCCTGCAGGGCATTACGAATGGAATGTCATGCCCTTTGGCCTCAAAAATGCTCCTTCAAAATTTCAGAAAGTCATGGATGATATTTTCAAATCATATTTTGACTGGTTACTTGTATATATTGATGATGTTTTAATCTTTTCCAAAAATCTTGATGACCACTTCAGGCATGTAAATATTTTTATGAAGTTGGTTCAGAAAAATGGTCTCGTGCTCAGCAAGAAGAAGATGGAATTATTCCAAACCTCTATCAAGTTCTTAGGACATCAAATTTCAAATGGGAAAATCTCTCTACAACAACATGCCATCGAATTTGCAGATAAATTCCCAGATGTCTTAAGAGATAAGACACAGTTGCAGAGGTTTCTTGGCTGTTTAAATTATGTGAGCAGTTTTTACCAAGATTGTGCTATTGATAGGAAAATACTCAACAAGAGGACTGGAAAAAATTCTCCCCCATGGTCAGATGTCCACACCAGAGCAGTACAACAGATCAAAGCAAAGGTAAAATCTTTGCCTATATTATATAGCAGATGATGAGGCATATAAAATAGTTGAATCTGATGCTAGTGATATAGGATGGGGTGGAATTCTGAAGCAGAAAATTGGGGAAGAAGAACAAGTGGTACAATTTTCCTCAGGGGTCTGGAACCCAACAGAACAAAAATATTCTGTTATTGAAAGAGAGGTAAAAGCTGCATGGAATTGCATCAGCAAATTTGATGTATATCTTATAAACAAACCATTTCTCCTTCGGACAGATGCATCAGCAATGAAGAAAGTCTTGTCCAAAGATATTAAGAAACCAGAAGAAGCAGAATTTGCCAGATGGCAAGCATTATTTTCAAATTTTGACTTTTCTATCGAACATATCAAAGGAGAAGAAAATTGTCTCCCTGATTTTCTGAGCAGAGAATATCTTGAAAAAGATGTTGCACAAATAATGATGATTGTCACTGAATGGGATCAAAATCAGAAATGTGAAGTTTTGAGGACTATTCCAGATAACCAAGATTGGGACACGTACAGAAATAGCTGGAGACCTACATGGCAACTACAGAATACAAAAGTCCTTGATGCTAACCTGCAGCCACATACTAATCTGCAACACTATGTGCCTGAAAGAAAAGTATATCCGAAAGGAAGAAAATGGATTCATGATATGATATATGCGAAAGCAAGAGCAGATGCCAGGACTGCAAGGGAATCCTTAGAATCAAGCTTTCATGATATTGGAAGGATTGGACACCATGGAGATAGTAACACTAGAATCTATGAAGCTTACTATTGTATTTACCGTACCAGAGACTTATGGATTAACCATCCTCAAGTCCAACCATGTGCAAGATGGCCTAGGAATGACCCCAAAATAATGTTCCCAGACACAGTCTATGACTTTTCAGACTACAAAAAATTATGGTGGGATTTCATGAATGTTGATGATAAGTCAGATACTCACTACACAAAACTTAAATTCAGCACAATGGCAGCTTCCCAGAATAATCTACAATGCGAATGGTTTCAGAATTGGTGGACAGACTACGGAGTCAACAGAACAGCCATGAACCCAGTATATCATGAAGGATATCAAAGAAGGCACTGTCAAAAATGTTTTGATTATAATATTGGAGATTGCTATCATCGCATCTATAGCAGAGTCAGAGAAATGACAGCCAAAGAATGGGACCCTTTTCACATGATAAATTATTCTCTCCAAGAATATATGAAAGATCACTTGGAATGGTATTTCCTAACTAAAGTTCAGCACCAAGTCATATTGGGTAAACCCATGATAGTCCGGAGGATATATACTAAGGCATTTGATGATTTGCTTTATAAAAGAGATAGATTCCCTGATTTGACTGTATTTTGAATACGTACCAATCACAAGGGCTTAATTGTGATCAGTGTTCTCGTGGGCTTTACTGTTCAAAAGCTTCCACAGTGTAAATATTCTCCTTTAAGTCTTTTCTCGTGGGCTTTTCTTTCAAAATCATCCACTGTGTAAGAATTCATGAGTCTGTTTTACTTTAAGTACAAGAATCTACTTTACAGACGATATCTCATGCGTTACCCGAAAGCAATTATTCGGTCTAACCCGAATATTTGTGCGGACATCGCTCTGATAACGACTGGAAAAGTAATGATTCTTGAGGTCTTTTCTGTCTGACCAACAGTAATGTTTGTCCCCCCTCTCATGCTATATAAAGAGGGTAAGGCTCATTTGTCAGGCATCGGAGTTTAGAAAGTCTTGTGTGTGTGTGTGTTTAAGTCGAGTGTTCTCCTGCTCTGCATCTGTGGACATTCAGTCTGATCTGCTTGCAACACGAGTAATCACTCAAAGTCCTTAGTTGGTTCGAGAAGCCTGCGTATCAGTGTGCTCGGCACTGGTAAGAACCTAAAGTGGCCGAACCATTAGAAGAGTCAAGTTTGGGTGTTAAATCTGATTCAAAGACAGAGCCTATATCTTGCCAGAAGCATCCGATAGTAACTTGCTCATGATTGAGCTGTGAAAAGTCTGGTAAAAGCAAGGATAATCCATCTCTGATAAGAATCAATCTCTGTAAAGCTCTGAGAGCATTCTGTAGAGAATTTCTCTATTCTGAAATAAGATGAGTATGCTATTTTATCATTGAGTACAATTGTGCAATTCTATGAGTCCGCTGTGGTAGAAGTATTCTCTGTGCTTTCGTCCGAAGTTCGCAGGAAGTTCGCCAAAGGATCGAAGGGACGTCAAGACCGTTTAAGGCGTGGATGCCGTTGTGAAGGTCGCCAGAACGTGAAAGATCTTAGTAGTTTCATCACTAGTTCACCAGGAGTTGGCTATCAGTAGAATACTGAGAGACACAGAGAAAGAGCAAGCTCGTGACAGGAGCCCCTTATTCAAATTTGAAATCCATTGGAAATTGGAGCCATCACTCCTATCCCTCCGTATAAAGATTGCAATTCGTGATTGGTGGATAGGGGCTACTTGTCACTTCGGCAAGTTTCTGGCTACGTACGATCAATGAGTTGTCGTGTTGATTGGCGAACCCTTGCTTTAATGAAGCTACTAACCATTAACCCGAGTTGTAACAGACAAATAATAGTTAATCGGATTTGAAACGAACATCAAGTACTTGTCGTTGAGATTGGGGATAGGTGGCCGGAAGGGCCTTGTCGGTAGCGAGTGGGCACAAAACTCGAAGGGTGTTTCGTCGACCCATTAGGCCACTCCATAAACAATGATAATATAATGATTAGAATTGCATTAAATCAACAAGAAGCATGTTTAATGTATTCAACCCTTTTGCGATACTTATATACTACTTTAGAGATTACTCGTAGATATATTAAAGACCTCCCATTCAGAGTCAACGTCAGTGAATGTAGTCATGAATCCTGTGACGCCCTTTGTTTACACAATGACGAACTCAACAATGTGTTTTAATAAAAAATACAAACACATATTTTTAATAATAACAAAAGAAGACACATATTTTATTGGCAAAACCAGCATCTCCTTTCAACCATATGTAGATGACGTTCCTCGGAGACCTAATTCCAATGAAAATACAAGGTCACACACACTGAGGTAACCAAATCTGGTTTTGTTAAAAGTTTGTTAACTCTGAGGTCAGGTCAGATTAGAAATAAATCTATTGGGTTGCCTCCACTGAAGAGCTATCTGAGAAATACAAATGCATGACATATGATGCTTGTTACGATTTTCCAAAATCTTTGCATTTGAGGCCATGCCAAGTAACGTAATAAACCTCGACAAGAATTATCTTCAAACAAATGGTTATGTTTTCTTTTTTTTTTTAACAATGTGCTGAATCGGTAACTGCCAGACCTAATTTAAGGAAGGCACAAGATCAATTCTCCTAGCTGCCACTATAACACCAAGAGTAAATCCAATAACGTGGAAGCAGATACACTAATTTCTTATGAGCCTAGACTCACAGAAATTCTCCTAGCTGCCACTATAACACCAAGAGTAAATCCAATAACCTGAAGCACATACACTAATTTCTTATGAGCTAAGACTCACAGAAATTCTCCTAGCTGCCACTATAACACCAAGAGTAAATACAATAACCTGGAAGCAGATACACTAATTTCTTATGAGCCGAGACTCACAGATAAGGAAGGCACAAGATCAATTCTCCTAGCTGTCACTATAACACCAAGAATAAATCCAATAACCTGGAAGCAGATACACTAATTTCTTATGAGCCTAGACTCACAGAAATTCTCCTAGCTGCCACTATAACACCAAGAGTAAATCCAATAACCTGGAAGCAGATACACTAATTTCTTATGAGCCTAGACTCACAGAAATTCTCCTAGCTGCCACTATAACACCAAGAGTAAATCCAATAACCTGGAAGCAGATACACTAATTTCTTATGAGCTGAGACTCAGAGAAATTCTCCTAGCTGCCACTATAACACCAAGAGTAAATCCAATAACCTGGAAACAGATACACTAATTTCTTATGAGCCGAGACTCACAAATAAATGAGTCTACTCCTTGAGCCAACCCTGACCTCATGGATTTCACCCAACAAACCCAACCACCTCACCACACATCACTGTATCAAACAAATTATCATGTTACCAACTTCTATCTATTATTTTTTTATTATTTTTTTAATGATAGTTATTATAACTTTTTCCAAGTTTGACGGCAAAATATTCCCTTCTAAACTTAAACTTGTGACTTTCTAAATTTAAATAAATGCGGTTCACCATTGAATCTACTCCCACCACTACGCATACCATAAACATTATTCAAAAATCTCATAATAAAAACTTTTACTTTACTTCATGGAGTAAACTAGTTAATATCCAACTGACCTTGATGCTAAGCCACCAGCTGCGTACATATATGACCATGACCTTTTCCCTAGAGTCACTTTCACGGTTCACCCTTTCGAGATGAGGCGCATATGCTCTTTAACAAATCAAGATAGGTACGCCACCTTGATGACAATGATAGGAACCATGGCGATGCGTATAATCTTGAAATTTGAATATACTTTTTAAACACAAAGACCACCTTTGTCTGTCCTTCCATTCGACCTTTTTACGTCGCAATTGTTTTGTTTTGACGATGCCATATTAGTCATCACTGTTTGATTAGGACAGGCTTAATATTCACCTGATCATTATTTTCTACACATCAATAAAAGAGCCGTATAAGATAAAAACTATAAATGCCGGTATATTCAACATATTTTGTATTTTGCAAACTTACTTTCCTCCGTGTAAATGTTTATTTATTTATAAATATTTTTTATTTATATTCATCAATAATTTACTATTTTTTTTGGCAAATAAGTTTAGATATATTAGATGAGATTAGATTCACTTAATTCTAGATTTATTATGATTTGTTTAGAGAATGATCAAATTTATTAATTTATTAATTTTTTGCAAATAACTTTACATATATTAGATTAGACTAGACTAGATTCATTTAATTCTAAATCTATCATGATCTGCTCACAAATGATCAAATCTTTTCTGATGTAATTTTTTTATCCAATTATTAATCTAAAAACATAAAATCTAATAATATTAAATTTATTAATAATAATAATAATAATAATTTTTAATATTAATATTAGATTTAATAATATTTCTTTATAACAAAATTTATAAATAAAACTACATCAAATTAATATTTTCAAATATTAAAATTTTGATATGCAATATTTTATACTTTTAAAGAACTTAATATATCTATAACTTAATATATATAACATATAATTTTTTTCTTTTAAAATTCATTTTATAATATTTAATTAAAAATATTAAAAATTAGAATGTATTATATATTTTTTTGTTTATATATTTTTTTAGTAAACATTAATTTTTTTATTTTATTGGAGACTTATACTTACACATCCTTTCATATGAATTGTAAAATAAATCTATCAATGCAATAACCAGCCATTATAACCAGCCATTCTCCAATTAGTATAGTAAAAAATATAGACTTAGTATAACAAAGAATATTCAAAAATTAATAGAATGGAATGCTATACAGTAACACACGCCCAATCCCAGCAACGCTTGCGAACACTCGTTAACAAATTTGATAGCAAACGACATGGATCTGAATGAAGTCCAATTTTTTCCTGTGTTTCAGTATCAAAAGTCTCTAACACATTGTATCATGGTTGCAGTTGTGCCTCAAAGTTGAAACAATACCATATTTTAATACAATATACTCCTCATGGTCTTTCACATTCTTCTACAAATTATGTAAGATTGTGGACTTTTTCACAATGCTGGTGGGTAGGAATTTGAGGGGATTGATTGTGGTCATGATATTTATTAACTCTTTCCCTGTGCTTTCTGGATTCTTCCACACATCAGCTAGGAATTTGTCGACAATTGGATGTGCTCAGGATTTTAATTTTTTCCTTGTGCTTTCACTTGTGTAGGAATTTGCAATCTCCCACAACTCAGGCAGTAAGTAGAAATTTTCAGAAATTGGATGTGGCTAGAATTTTAATTTTCTCCTAGTGAAAATTCTAGAACACAAAATAGCATGGTTGCTATAATTTTTTCTCCTGTGCATTATTCTGGAACAAAAAATATCATGGTTGTTATCATGGTTGTTGTAATTTATCCCTGTGCTTTCACTTGTGAAAGGTCTGGGATAAAAAATATCATGATTGATGTTTTGGTTTCAGGATAAAATATTCCATTTCACAACGTTGTATAGAATGGGTTGGAATCTGCGGCAACTGAATTTTATAATGATTCCGGGCAAGGTTAAATTTAATGAGTATTTACTCCATTTATCTTTACCTAATAAGGATAAATTTTAAAATACTTCCGACTTGGTAGTTTAGGTGAATGGAATATGCATTACAACGTTGTAAAACATGGGTAGGAATCAGCGGCAACCAATTTTGATCAAGATTCCGGTCAAAGCTAAAATTTAATGAGTATTTACTCCTTTTTATATTACCTAATCACGATAACTTTTAAAATAGTTTTGGATTGGTAGTTTCGGTGATTGGAGTCTATGTTAATAACAAAATATGTACATAATGGGTATGAATCTGCTATTAAAAATGTGCAGATAGAATATAAGTGAAATTTGGCCTAAAACACCAAGAGTATATCCAACCACCTGTAAGTTGGGTATACTAAGATCCTATGATTTTAGCAAGAACAGACTCAGCGGTTTGGGGAGTCCGCCCCTCTAGCCGCCACCATTACAGGTCACTGTACTCCGTGAGATTTGAACTTCGATCTCCTGGGCTTTGCCCAAGAGAACCTACCGTCAAACCGCACATCACTGCACCAAAGGCCAAAATATGTTAAAACATATTTAAACTAAAAATTTGAGAAATACAATTGGATTTAGAAAGTGTTATGGAAGGGAGATCTTTATAAATAACATTCTCTTTTTAATATTAAAGAAAGATATTTAAATAATATATAATATATATATATATATATATATATGAGAGGACGTATAAAAATGTCTATTTATATTTTAATTACTTAATATATTAATATTTATAATCAATAAAATATTAAAGTAATAAATATTAACAAATTGTTTCATATAAATATTATTTTTGTTAATAATAAAAAAGTTACATATACTTATCTTATTTTCATAATATATTTATCTTTAATATATATATATATATATATATATATATATAATATATATATAATATATCAAATCAAACTAGATCATAAATGTATATTCATATTGAAAACGTGTAAACTGTTTTTCTGGACTGTTTTTACCTTTGTTTTCTATTTATATAGGCAATATTTATTGCTTTTGGTTTGACGTACATTTTAAAGCCATTTATCATTTATCAAATTTAAACCATTTATCATTCACCACATTAAATTAAAAATGTTATTATTCATAAATAATTTAAATATGAAAAATTCATAATCATTTTAAACCTAAAATATTTATAAATAATGATTATATAATAAATTGAATTGCTCAAGAAGCATGTCTTAATGCTTTCAACCCTTTTACCATACTTTCAATACAACCTTACCGAGTAAACATAGATATATTTAACAATTCCCATTTAGAATCAACGTGAGAGAATGTTGTGATGAATGACACAACACCCTTTGTTTCTACAATGACGAACTGAATAATATGTTTTAATAAATATTCCAGGTACACAGTTTTTTATTAATACGAGAGGCAGGGACAGATTTTATCTCTGAAACCAGCGTTTTCGTTTACCGATATGTAGATGGCACCCCCTGGTGACTTAATTCCAAGGAAAATAGAAGGTCACGCACTCTAAAGTAACCAAATCCAGTTTTGTTAGTCCTCACAGTTAATTCTGAGATCAGGTCAGATTAGAAATAAATCTATCGGGCCGCCTCCACTAATGGGACAGCTGATAAATACAAGTGCATGACATACGATGCAGGTTACTATTTTGCAAAATCTTAACGTCCGAGGCCATGCTGAGTAACCTAATAAACCATGGTTGTCAACTCTTTCATTTAGGGCTTAAAAAAGATAATTTCAATTTTGCAGGAATTGATTCGTTTTGCAGCAATCTGATTTAATATTCATGAACATAGTAATGTTCATTTGCATTTGTAGCATATTTATTTAACTTAGTATTACATTTTATATTAACACAGCTGTTCTTTCTTAAATTAAATCAGGTGTCCTATCGATTCATCTCATAATATAAAATTCGTAAAAGATGAGGAATTTTCACGGCTTTAAAAAGTGGATGCATCTTGATCATATGTATAACAAATCGTATTTCTTTGTAGATTAACAAGTAATCCAACAAATTCTTTTATTATTAATGTAGAACACATTTGTAACATCCTTTTTGAGTTCTTTTTCTGTTTTCTAAATTCGGTGATCATAAATTTGTATCGTGTCCTGGCTCGGTGAGCTTAAATCGATGGCAGATTTTACGAATATTTGGGAATTTGACAGACATGGTCGCGGTCAACTGAAGACTATATAAAAAAGGCAGAACTCCATTACAGATAAGTTAAAAAAACAAAAAAAAAACTCTATTTTTTTTGTTTTTGTTTAAAATTTTGTACAAATTTTGGTTCAGCTATTGTAAAGAAAACACATGAGGAATGCCAACTGTATACTGAATTACAGAATATGTAAATGTTCTGTGACATATCTAGAGCCTAGCGTCTCTTTGATGATTTTGTGATATATTTGTAGTTATGGCAGAGAAATCGTAGTTCTGCAATTGTGGCAAATTATAATCTATAGTTTAGTTGTATATATGTAGAATATTTTGTACTCCATGTAATCATGTTGTCGATTTCACAAGGCTTATGAGAACGATTTGTTTTTCATAATTATGTAATGTTTTAACATAATATAAAACAAAAAGTGTTTTTCTCGCCGAAAGAAAAAATAAAATAAATAAATAAATAATAATAATAAATAAATAAATAAATAAATTTGAGTGGCAAGACTTTCTCAAGTGGTTTACTCTTTCCTTTTTCGAGTGATATGATAACCACGTTGAGAGACTCTTTCCTTTTTCGAGTGATATGATAACCACGTTGAGAGATATAAAGCATGGATATTAATTAAAAGCTTTTGCAAGGTTTACCTTTTTTTGTTGGGGGATGAATATGATAACCACGTTGAGAGATCTAATATGCATGGATATTAATTATAACTTTAAATGCAATTGAGCTTGAAAAGAAATAAAAGATTATTATTAATTATAATATTAAACTTATAATATATTATTTTTTAAGTATAATTTTTAAGTTTAAGTATAATTTTTTTATAGTAATAATGTTTTAATTTTAATATGAAGTTTATAATTTAAATTTTTAATAATAAAGTTTAATTTTTTTTTTTAATTTAACTTATAATCGAGTTTAATTTAATTTTTAATTTTGAAGTCCCTGGATGCGGGTGAATAAGGCGGTAATCACGGTGAAAACACTGCGGTGGGGCGAGGCAGCACGACACCTGCCCACCCAGTACACTGCGTTAAATATTGGCAAGTGGATAGGCGTATGGCATACGCGCAAGGCAGGTTATAATGGATATCAGTCAAGTGGCCAAGGTTCATTCTTCCTGTCCTCTGTGATGGCTTTCCCCTCCACGTGCTTTAACGTGTGAGTGATGATGGTGGTCTTCAATGCTGCAATAATGGAAGGAGGTTCTCGAGATATGTCTAGAAGGTTTAAAGCGGGGCTCTGTTCGGGGTTGAAGGTGAAGCCTCTCAAGTTGTATCACAGGGCTCCTTCTCTG
This sequence comes from Pinus taeda, assembly GCA_000404065.3. Classification (NCBI taxonomy): domain Eukaryota; kingdom Viridiplantae; phylum Streptophyta; class Pinopsida; order Pinales; family Pinaceae; genus Pinus; species Pinus taeda. The sequence goes on along the minus strand of APFE031740546.1, from coordinate 193,869 downwards.
ATCTCTGCCTGGGTTCTGTCCGAAGTCTCCTAGCATTTTTCGGGGATAGCCTGTCTGAAGCATAACTCGGCCATTCCAGGGCAGCTCCTATTGTACCTCTCTCTTCTATCTGGGGTCTTTAACCACAATTTGGTGGTTTTAGTGTTGGCTAGTCTTGCCTTAAGCTTAGATGGGGGGGTCCTGAGTCAAGTGTTCATCACCTCTGTCCCTTTGTTTAGTTATTTGGTCTCTGGTCTCGTCTTTGATACGGGGTGGCAGGAGATAGGCCCTATCAATCCACAGGTAGCGTGTTTACATCCTAGAAGGTATCACTCTGTGCTCAATTTGGTTCTGTTGGTGAAAGGTATTAGTAAGTTCCCCCCTGGTCCCCGCGTCTATGTGGCTCTGCTTGCCTTGCTGCTGCTCAACCCGTCCGTTACCTTTCCAACGCTCCCTCTGAGATGGCTCAACTTCGAAAATGAATGGGATGCCGAAGAGGTCAACCCCGACGTGCCCTATCAAGCCCGTCTTCGAATTTGCCTACTCCCTCCAGTGATTTGCTTGCTGGTCACTACCCCTGCACTCGAATTGGCAGAGGGTGGCTTCATGCTTCCAGTTGCCAGTGTGGGCCTCCATCCTCGTCTGGCTCTGCTATTTTCTCTTTTAACAGTTCCTTGCATCGGCCTCGGATAACGGCTCACATTACAGTGGTTTTCCATGAGACTCCCCAGATGGAGGACTCCGACTCTCATCCGGGAGGTTCGGGGGCTGTCGCTGGACCCTCTCCGTCAACTCAGTTGAGAATTGGTTTGGTGCCTCAGCAGGTTCCAATTGCCCCTGGATGCAGCACTCAGGATGAGGAGATGGTGCCAATAGACCCCGGCCCATCTGAACAGAATGCTGCTCCAGCTATGGATGAGCCAGAATTGGGATGGGGTCGCATTGTGGAAGAACCATAAGATGGTTAGCATGCTCACATTGGCATCGGTTTTGGATATGCTATGGCAATCACCGAGCAAGTCTGTTATGAAAACTATGTGGTGGATTTTTATGTGTTTTTGATGGTTTTGTTTACCATGGAGTACCGGAAGAATATCATCCCGGTCCCCTACGTGGGTTTTGATCTTTGTCCTCTTACTTGTTTTTCCTGATAGCTCTGGTTATTAACAGAGCAGTGTACTGACTTCGATCTCAATGTAAATATTTCTCTTCTTTGTTAATAGAATTAGTCTTACTCAGAAAAAAAAGAAAAAAGAAAAAATAATAATAATAATTTTGAAGTTTATTTAATTTGTAATAAAAACTTGAAAAATGGCAATTTCTAATCAAAGTATTAAAGAATTACAAATAAAATAAAATAAATAATACTTATTATTGGTTGTTAAAGTTTTTTTTTTTTATAGAAATGTTGTTTGGATTAATCTTATTATTAGAATTTGGTTGAGGTTCGAACTAATTAATGGGGGACCAAAAACTTGTTTTAGGGATAGACTATATTAGTTGGTTCGTTGACCAAATCTTAATAATGTGATTAATCCAAAATAATTTTCTTCATTATAGATCACAAAAATCTTAGATCTAACAAATATTTATTTAATAAAATTTAATTAATATTTAATTTATAATAATTATTACTTTAATTTAATATTACAAAATAAAGTTTCAAATTTAAATTTAATTATTGATACTCTACATAAATGTTATGATAAAATATTTAGTACATAAATATATGTGAAAACAGAATTTTAGTTATTTATACCATAGTACAAAATATTATTAAATATTTAATCTTTGATATAATATTAATGTTTAAGTTATGATATTAATGTATTAAATAATAAATATAGAACATTATTACTACATTTAATAAGTTTAAAGATTTAATATAACATAATGAAAGTCAATTATAAATATAAATAATAATTAATTAAATTATTATTTTTTATTAAATAAATAATTAATAATTTAAAATAATTATTATTACCAAATTATTTTAAACATGCAAACTATTATTAAAATTAAGATTAAGTTAAAATAGAATTTATAGGATTATCTTTAATAATAAATGTCATTCTCTTGCTTTTCTATTGATTTTATTTTGTAATTTAAGATTCATTATTTTATTTTTTTTCCAAACTTGATGTGGATAAGTAGGAAATCATATGGGAACTCTTCAAAACTTCAAATATTATTTTTAAAATCATTATAATGATGTCTTCTTGAGAATATTTTGCCTATATTTGTAAGAGGAATTTATAAAATGGTTTAGAATTTTTGAGGTCTATCATAGCCAACTATGGTGAATTATGGTTGAATGTCACATTTTGACAAAAAATGTCTCCATATGAAAATCATAGACAATTATGGCCAACCATGGTTGAATGTCGCATTGTGACAATGACTATCTTGATATGAAAATCAACCATGGTCCAATGTCAGATTGCGACAAAGGTTGTCTTGATATGAAAATCAAACAAGGTCAACCATGGTCTAACATTGCATTCTGACAAAGATTGTCTCGATATGAAAATCAACCATGGTCTAATGTTGCATTGTGATGAAGATCGTCTTGACATGTAAATCAACAATGGTCTAACGTCACATTGTGATAAGAATTATCTCAATATGAAAATCAACCAAGCTCAACCATGTGTTTATAATATTTATCTTAAGGTTTATGTACCTTGGGTTTAAAATATTTGTCCCTTGGGTTTAATATTATCCCCTTGGGTTCATAAACCATTGGGGTTTTAGTATTAATTCCTTGGATTTATAATATTAATCCCTTGGGTTTATAATATCAATCATGGTCAATCATAGAGAGTCATGGTTAGCCATGGTCGAATATCACATTATGACAAAAATTGTCTCCATATAAAGATCACGGACAATCATGGTCAACCATGTTTTATAGAATGAAACATGGTCATCTATGATGATTATTGGTCAAACATGATCAAATGTTGCACAATGACAAAGATTGTCTCAATATGAAAATCAATCATGGTCATCTGTCGTCAAACATGGTCCAACATCGCATTGTTAGAAAGATTGTCTTCATATGTAAATCAACCATGGTCTTGAATATTTCATTGTGACAAAAATTGTCTCCATATGAAAATCATGGAAAATCATGAGCAATCATGGTCAACCATGTTTTATATAATGAAACATGGTCAACCATGGTCAACCATTGTCAACCATGTTTATTTTAGCTTTTATAATATCGATCCCTTGGATTTATTATTCCCTTGGATTTATAATATCAATCATCGTTAATCATGGTCAATCATAGCCAACCATGATCAACCGTGGTCAACCATGGTTGAACGTTGCATTGTGATAAAAATTGTCTCCATATGAAAATTATGGACAGTCATGATCAACCATGGTAGAACATCGTATTGCAACAAAGATTGTCTCAATATGAAAATCAACCATGGCCCAACATCACATTGTGACAAAGATTGTCTTAATATGAAAATCAACTGTGTTCAACCATGGTCTAATGCCGTAATTGACAAAGATTGTCTCGATGTGAAAATCAACCATAGTCAACCATGGTCTAACCTCACATTGTGACAAAGATTTTCTTGATATGTAAATCAACCATGGCCAACCATGTGTCTATAATATTTATCTTAGGGGTTTATATACCTTGGGTTTATAATATTTGTCCCTTGGGTTTAATGTTATACCCTTGGGTTCATAATCTCTTGGATTTTTAGTAGTAATCCCCTGGGTTTATTATTCCCTTGGGTTTAGAATATTAATCCTTTGGATTTATTATTCCTATTTGTTTATAATATCAATCATGGTCAATAATAGCCAACCATTGTCAACCATGGTCAAATATCGCATTATGAAAAAAATTATCTCCATATGAAAATCATGGAGAATCATAAACAATCATGGTCAACCATGGTCAAACATAGTTGTTCATGGTCAAACATGTTTTATATAATGAAACATGGCCAACCATGGTCAATCTTGGTCAACCATGGTCAAATGTCACATTTTGACCAAGATTGTCTCGATATGAAAATCAATCATCGTCAACCATGGCCAAATTTCGCATTGTGACCAAGATTTTCTCGATATGAAAATCAATCATGGTCAACCATGGTTAAACGGTGCATTGTGACAAAAAATGTCTCGATATGTAAATCAACCATGTTCAACCATGGTCTACCATTGTACTGTGACAAAGATTGTCTTGATATAAAAATCAACAATGATCTTACATTGCATTGTGAAAAAGATTGTCTCGATATGTAAATCAACCATGGTCAACCATGGTCTAACATTGCATTGTGATAAGAATTTTCTCAATATGAAAATTAACCATGGTCAACCATGTGTTTATAATATTTATCTTAGGGTTTATATACCTTAGGTTTATAATATTTGTCCCTTGGGTTTAATATTATTTCCCTGGGTTCATAATCCCTTGGGGTTTTAGTATTAATCTCATGGGTTTATTATTCCCTTGGGTTTATAATATTAATCCATTGAGTTTATTATTCCTTTGAGTTTATAATATCAATCATGGTCAATCATAGATAGTCATGGTCAACCATGGGTGAATATCTCATTATGAAAAATATACTTTCCATATGAAAATCTTGGACAATCATGGTCAAACATGGTAAAGTATGGTTGATCCTGGTCAACCATATTTTACAGAATGTAACATGGCCAACCATGGTCAATCTTGGTCAACCATGGTCGAATTTCACATTGTGACAAAGATTGTCTCAATATGAAAATCAATCTTGGTCAACCATGGTCCAATGTGAGATTGTGACAAATATTGTCTCGATATGAAAGTAAATCTTGGTCAACCATGGTCCAATGACGTATTTGTGAGAAATATTTTCTTGAAATGTAAATCAACCATGGTCTCGAATGTCGCATTGTGACAAAAATTTTCTTGATATGAAAATATACTAGGGTTTCCATCTTCGAATGTCACATTGTGACAAATATTGTCTCGATATGAAAATCAACCATGGTCTAACGTCGCGTTGTGACAAAGATTATCTTGATATGTAAATCAACCATGGTCAACCATGGTCTATTGTTGCATTGTGATAATAATTGTTGCAATATGAAAATCAACCATGGTCAACCATGTGTTTATAATATTTATCTTAGGGTTTGTATGCCTTGGGTTTTTAATATTTGTTGCTTGGGTTTACTATTATTCCCTATGATTCATAATCCCTTGGGTTTATAATATCTATCCCTTCGCTTTATTATTCCCTTGGTTTTATAATAGCAATCATGGTTAATCATGGTCGATCATGTTTTATAGAATGAAACATGGCCAACCATGGTTAATCTTGGTCAACCATGGTCAAATGTCACATGTGACAAATATTGTCTCGATATGTCAATCAACCATGTTCAACCATGGTCTACTGTCGCATTGTGACAAAGATTGTCTTGATATGAAAATCAACCATGGTCAAACATGGTTTAACATCGCATTGTGACAAAGATTGTCTCGATATGTAAATCAACCATGGTCAAACATGGCCTAACGTTGCATTGTGATAATAATTGTCTCAATATTAAAATCAACCATGGTCAACCATGTGTTTATAATGTTTATCTTGGGGTTTATATACCTTGGGTTTATAATATTTGTCCCTTGGGTTTAATGTTATCCCCTTGAGTTCATAATCCCCGGGGGTTTTGGTATTAATCCCTTGGGTTTATAATATTAATGACTTGAGTTTATTATTCCTTTGGGTTTATAATATCAATCATGGTCAATCATGGTCAATCATAGGCATTCATGGTCAACCATGGTCGAATATCGCATTATGACAAAAATTGTCTCCATATGAAAATCATGGACAATAATGGACAATCATGGTCAACCATGATCACCCATGGTTGATCATGGTCAACCATGTTTTATAGAATGAAACATGGCCAACCATGGTCAATCTTGGTCAACCATGGTCAAATGTCACATTGTGAGAAATATTGTCTCGATATGAAAATAACCATAGTGAACCATGGTCCAACGTTGCATTGTGACGAAGGTAGTCTTGATATGTAAATCAACCATCATTTTGAATCTTGCATTGTGACAAAACATTTCTAGATATGAAAATCTACTAGGGTTAGCATCCTCGAACATTGCATTGTGATAAATATTATCTCGATATGAAAATCAACCATGGTCTAACGTCCCATTGTGACAAAGATTGTTTCGATATGTATATCAACCATTGTCAACTATGTTCTAACGTCGCATTGGGATGATAGTTGTCTCAATATGAAAATCAACCATGGTCAACCATGTGTTTATAATATTTATCTTAAGGCTTATATGCCCTTGGTTTTTAATATTTGTCCCTTGGGTTTAATATTATTCCCTTTGATTCATAATCCCTTTGGGTTTTAGTATTAATCCTCTGGGTTTATAATATCAATCCCCTGGATTTATTATTCTCTTGGGTTTATAATATCATTCATGGTTAATCATCCTGTCATGGTCAACCATAGAAGAATGTCACATTGTGACAAAAATTGTCTCCATATGAAAATCATGGACAATCATGGTTAACCATGGTCAAACATCGCATTGTGACAAATATTACCTCAATATGAAAATCAACCATGGTCAACAATGGGCCAATGTCACATTGTTACAAATATTATCTTGATATGTAAATCAACCATGGTCAACCATGGTCAACCATGTTCCAATGTCGTGTTGTGATAAGAATTGTCACGATGTGAAAATCAACCATGTTTAAGAATGTTTATTTTAGTGTTTATAATATTTATCTTAGGGTTTATATACCTTGGTTTTATAATATTTGTCCCTTGGGTTTAATATTATGCCATTGGTTCATAATCACTAGTGGTTTTAGTATCAACCATTGGGTTTATTATTCCCTTGGGTTTTAGTATTAATCCCTTGGATTTAGTATCGATCCCTAGGGTTTTTTTATTCCCTTTGGTTTATAATATCAATCATGGTCAACTATGACCAACTATAGTCAACCATGGGCAACTATTGCCTACCATGTTTTATAAATTCAATCATGGTCAACCATGGTCCAACGATGCATTCTGACAAATATTGTTTTAATATGAGAATTGACCATGGTCCATTATCGCATTGTGACAAAGATTCTCTTGATTTTAAATCAATCATGGTCAACCATGGTCCAAGGGTTTATGATATTTATATTATAAACCTAATGCATTTATATTATAAACCCAAGGGGTTAATAATAAAACCCCAAGGGATTATAAACCCAAGGGAATAATATTAACTAAAGGGATAATAAGTGTAAGTGTTTATTACTAAAAATCCTAGGGTTTATATTCCCTTGAGTTTATAGTATTAATCCCTTGGATTTATAATATCAATCTCTTGGGTCTATTAATCTAAGTGTTCATATTCTTATGGTGTAATATCATTTATAGGTTTATAACATTAATCCCTTAGCTTCAATATAAATCGTGGTCAACCAAGGTATTATATACGTTTTTTTTATAATATTAATTTTGTGGGTTTAATTTTATTCCTTTGGGTTTTATAATAATCTAATGGTATAATATTCTGAGGTTATAATATTATTTATAGGTTCTGTAATTAATATTAATCCCAAGGGTTTAATATTATTCCCTAGGGTTTATAATTCCTTGGATTTCAGTATTAAACCAAAGGGATTATAAACCCAAAGGAATTAATATTATAAACCCATGGTATATAAACCATAAGAGAAATATTATAAACCCTTGAATAAAGATGGTTGACCATGGTCAACCATGGTTCAACGTTGCATTGTGACAAGGATTGTCTCAAAATGAAAATCAACCATTGTCAACCATGTTTATTTACGGTTTATAATATTATTCTTTTATATATCTTTAGTCTATAATATTAATCCCTAGTGTTTAATATTATTCCCTTGGTTTAATAATTCCTTGGGTTTTTAGTATTAATCCCTTGTGTTTATTATCTCTTGGGTTAATATTATTTCCTTTGGTTCATAATCCCTTGGGGTTTTAATATTAAACCCTAGGAATATGAACCCATACATTAGTAAACCAAAGAGATTGATATTATAAACCCAAGGAAATAATAAGCCCAAGGGTTAATGCTAAAACCCCAAGGTATTATAAACTGAAGGGACTAATATTATTAAACCCAAGGGACTAAATTATAAATTTAAGGTATATAAACCCTTGGTTGACCATGATTTATATTGAACCTAATGGATTAATATTATCAACCTATGAATAATATTATAACCTAGGAATATGAGCACTTAGATCAATATACCCAAGGGATTGATATTATATACCAAATGGATTGATATTATATACCCAAGGGAATAATAAACCCAGGGGATTAATACTATAAACCTAAGGGAATATAAACCCTAGGATTTTTAGTAATAATCCCTTGGTTCAATAATCCCCCAAGGATGTTGTATTAACCCCTTGGGTTTATTATCCTCTTAAGTTTATAATACCAATCCCTAGAGTTTATTAATCTAAGGGGTCATATTC
>APFE031740546.1:173961-185183 GCA_000404065.3 Pinus taeda | reverse complement strand
GGTCATATTCCTAGCATTCATATTTATATTATTAATTTATAATTAAATAATAATAAATAACATTTAACATTAACTAATAATGGTAATTATAATGATATTAATTATATTGATAATAATAATATTTTTATTGCAATAGTGTTTTTTGGTAGATACAAATGGTGCATTTATCAATGGTAGATACAAATGAAGCCATCGGCTTATATCAACCACATTAATACTTTTAATGTGGTTGTGCTAGTTTTTTTAATAGTACTTAATATAACTTGTTCCAAGATTATACGTAAAATATTCCCTTCTAAACCTCAACCTATAACTTTTTAAAACTAGCACAAGCATATTTACCAATGTGGTTGATATACGTGGATTGGTGTATACCCATCACCCAACCACATTAATAATTATTAGGTATATTTTGTTAAAGACAAATTATTTCTCATTATTAATGAGTATATAAATAACAGTAACGATATTATTGTATATTTATATAATTATGCTTATTACTTTAATATTATTTTTTGTATGTATATATAACAATTTAATATAATAATATAATATAACATAATATAATATATCACGGCTTGGAGTATGCCCTAAAACTGTTTCTTTCTTTGCTAAGAGCTCATCTTCCTCAGACATAAGGACACAGGTTAATAGCCCAAGACCCAAAGGCATCTGGCAGGAGTGAAAGTTTGTTTCCTTATGGATCGCTAGTGGGTTAATCCAGGTGGCATGGTTTTCTTTGAATAATAGTGATGAGATGGCCTGAATTTGGGGATAGAAATTAGAGATGATTGCCCTCAATGCTAGTTTGATAACTGAGTTATGATAGGTTTTCCCACCATGTGAAAAAAAAACATTATATAATATAACATAATATAATAATATTGTAGAAATATTAATATAAATAATAGACTATAATTTTATAGTATTATATACATTTGATAATATTACATTAGTTAAAATTTTGGTAATATATTCAAGGTTAACACAGTAACAATATTTAGTTATTATTTAAAATAAGTAATTATCTAATCCACGAAGATCTTGTTAGTCGAACATGAGCGGAGCCTTCAATGGTTCAAAGTTGAAATGGTCTTCAAATGATCATAATCGATGAGATCTTGAACTTTATCAACTTCACCAGTTTCGTTCTCGGCATTCAATGTCCGATGTCTTCAGCTTCAACAATGATGTTTATGGTTCAGGTTGTCTGGTGATGTCAATGGTTTTCATGGTGTGAAGGATATGTACCTGGTTGTTGACATATATTTGTCGTCAGTTCTGCCGGGATTTGGTTGTTGACATCTTCATCATCAGTTCTCCTAGGGTTTCGGTTGTCAAGAATGATCCATGGTTGTCATCTTCAGGTTTTGTATGTCACATTGTGACAGGTTATATAAAAGGGCTTAAGGACAAATGTTGTTAAGTCCTAGACCTAAACCCTAATACAAAGCCTAAATCCATGCATTAAAGTACAGTTAACCTAAATCTAAAAATCATAAAAAATACCCACAGTCCTTAACTGTTGGTCATAACCACAGCAAGACCATGGCAAGTGAATGTAGAGGTAGCCGGGTGGTCACCCCAGCTTAGACCGCAAACGGCAATAATAGTTGGGACCATCAAGTAGAGTTTGAATTAACTGCAGTGGATATACAACAAGAATCTCTGACATGTGAATAGAGAGTCACTCGGCAAGTGGAGGTTACGGTGCTAACCATGGCAGATGAGAACCGGAACTGCGACAGCACATGTGAACACACCAACCGAGGACCGGAACCACCGGAGGGCACCATGTAGGTGGCAGTCTGCCAGATGACCGCCAAGGCATACCACCTAGTCACATGACCGTTACTTGATCTCTGCATAGTTTACCTGACCTCTAGCAGGCCAGCACTAATTCAAAGTCCATTTTGGGTTTTTAGTTGAGCTTTTGACTATTTTTAATTCAACCACCATGAACCATTAGCCTGAGGTTATTCTAGTGGTAAGACAGAGACCATATGATGATTGATGCTTAACCAAATGCTATTTTTAGCCATGGAAGCTTGAAACGAAACATGGAACTCTTTAAATTCACACTTCTGCTCATGGAGAAGGAAAATAGTGGTTTTTGAGTTCTTGCATCAGTTTCTGGAGGTTATAGGCAATTTGTTTTCAATGTTATGGGAACATCGAGAGTCAGAATTGGGAACCGAGATAGGCATTGGAAACCTATTTTAGAGAGATTTCTTATGATAGTGACCAAGAGGGCCTGTGTACACAATCAGTCTGGTTAATTTGTTGTGTAATTGACCTCCTCGGATTCAATCCTAATAAAGCAGATGCCCATCTTGAAAGCGGACCCAGAGACGTAGTCCATGAGGATGAACTCTGTAATCAATCTTGTTGTCTAGTATCATTGTCTTTTTGCTGCTTATTACTTCTATTTGCATGTTGCTTATGTTTCAATTATATCATAAAGTCACTCCTTTTCAATCAGTTCTCACAGTTAACTCACCTTAAGTTACTATTCAGCTCACTGATGGCATTAACCAATTCTACTTCATTTTAATGTAAGATCATTTCAGATCATATAATTTGGTACCAGAGTAGGTTGCGTTTGTAGAAATTTTCCAGTGAATGTTAACTAGGTCTAAGTCCGAACATGTACAAGGAATCCTCAAGGAGATCGATATAGAGGTTGGAAAGCAAAGAGTCGCTCATAATTCGTCCATGACAGGATCTAATTCCAGTGAAACTACAGAAACCAAGATGAGTGAGGAACAGTTTTAGCAAGCATTCGTGAGTATATAGCAGATGTTGGGATAAATTTACGAAGATAAGAAGGCGAGAGATGCAACTTCTTTTTCAAAGACATCAAAGAAGGACAATGGTAAAGGCAAGGCTGATAAACCTCCTTCACCTTCATCATCTCCATCATCATCAACTTCTTATTCTTCTTCCAGTTCAGATTTTGAATCAGAAAAGAAACCTAAGAAAACATCTCTTTTGAAACTTGATGTTAAATTTGAGTTACCTATTTATGATGGCGAAATGAATCCTGAAAAGTTAGATAACTGGATTAAGTAGTTAGAAGTGTATTGTTGTATTCAGAACATTTCTAACGATAAAACGAAAATTCAGTTAGCTACTCTTAGAATGGGGGGAACAACTTTAATCTAGTGGGAAAGTAAAACTCAGATAGATGTAAAGCGAAAAGGTAAATTCATCTCTTCATGCTCTAAGTTTTTAAAAGCTCTTAGGAAACAATTCTATCCTTTAGGATACATGAAACAAGTTGTTATTGATTGGCAGCACTTGAGGCAAGGTAAAGGGCAGAGTGTGCAAGAGTTTACTCAGGAGTTCAGAAAGAAATCATTGGCACTTGGTATTTCATTGGATGCACATGAAACTTTATTAAAATACATCGGCAGTTTACATTCATATTTACAGCATACGTTATTGATGTTTAATCCTAATGACTTTGATGAAGTGTGTGTTCAATCCATACATATTGAATCAGGTGGTAGACCATTCAAGTTATCACCGCAATCACCCAAATGGTTGGAAATTAAGGATTCCAATGATAGCAAGAGGAAGAATAGTTCGAAGGGAAAGAAATTAGCGACAACTCAAAAGGAAATACCTACTTGTTCTCATTGCCAAAGAGTCGGTCATGATGAATCTAGATGTTGGAAACTTCATCCCGAATTTAAGCCAAAGAAGTTCCTTAAGGAGAAGGATGAAAAGAAAGAAAATGCAGCAATCCAACAAGATCTAGGCTCCAATTCAGGTGATGAAAGAAGGATAACTGACATAGTTTCGACAGGTAAAACTTCTGACACTGTTTCTAGTTCTAATACTATTGCATCTTCATAAAAAATAAATCCTTCAAATGAGGATAAAAGAGTTGAACTATTTCACATAAGGATAAGTTCTAAGCACAAAAATATAGATACAATGTTTGACAGTGGATCACAAGAAAATTTAATATGTGAATATTTAGTTAAGAACTTAGGTTTGTTGACATGGAATCATCTAAGACCTTACCCATTAGGTTGGCTGAATAAATGAACTTAGATAAAGTCACAAAGCAGTGTCTATAAAATTTGCCATTATAGCGAATTACATTTGATGAAGAGGAATTAGATGTGGTTCTAGTAGACATATGTGGAGTTGTCTTACAAAGTCCTTATCTTTGTGATCGTGATGCAATGTTTTATGGGAGAGAGCATAAATATCACCTTAATAAATATGGGGTTGAATTTATTATCAAGGCACATAAAAGTAAAATTCACTTGAATTTAGTTTTTTCTAATCAAATGAAGCGATTAATAAGTTCAAATAAGAGTTTTGTACTCATGTGTGTAGAAGAAGAACATAACGATCTAAACAATGTATGTTCAGGTTTTGATTCTTAGTTTAAAGATAGTTTGGTCAAGAAGGTAGAAACTTTTCCAATTCTATTGAAAGAACCCAAACATCTTACTCATAAGGAGGGAATACAACATGAGTTACAGTTGATGTCCAAAGCTCCTCTTCCTAATGTCAGAATGTATCATTTTAATCCAAGTTTTGGAGTTATAAGTTATAGGGATACAAGTCCGTATTGGGGAAAGTCAGTGTTACATTTCTCTTGTATTGTATCACCATTTCATGTTTCAAACAGTTTTGAAGCCTCTTTTCAAGTGGAGAGGAAGCCTATTTTTTTCATGTCAAAACATTTTCTAAAGCAATGTCAAAGTATCCAGTACATGAAAGGGAAACTTATGCATTAAGGGAAAGTGTTAATCAATGGAGACATCATTTACTAGGTGAGGAAACAATGACTCAAACAAATAAATAGCCACTTCAATACTTTCAAATTCAAACTAAGTTGCAACAGTATTCACATTACATTTTCATGGGTTTATTGCAGCAAGTTCACTTGGTAATCAAGAATCAGGAAAGTACATCAAGGCAAGTAGTTGATATGATGTCCAAGATGTCTTTGAATGTTTCTGTCATTCCATAAAATATAATGCTAGTACATGTCAATAGTATTGAAAAATATTATGCAGAGATTGTTTTCAAAGATGTTTATGAATCACTAATTCATGGTACCTTGTGGAAAGAAGTCAATTGCCATGTTCATAACAGGTTGTTTAATGATCTTCGCAAGTTGTGCATACTGCAGATGGATGAAACAGTTCACAGATTCAAAATGCACCATGATCAGCATAATCAAGGTCATCACTTTCATATTTTTGATCGAATGTATTAGTACATCATCAAGGCAAGGTGGAAGGTGAGGGAGCTCTACCCTCACCTATTATCTGTCTAGTCAAACTTTTTTTGTCTGAATGCTTTCAAGTGGAGAGGATAGATCCAGGAGGATCTTGTTAGTTCAACATGAGTGGAGTCTTCATTGGTTCAAAGTCGAAATGGTTTTCAAATGATCATAATTGATGAGGTCTTGAACTTTATCAACTTCGGTAGTTTCGTTGTCGGCATTCGATGTCCGGTGTCTTTAGCTTCAACAATGATGTTTATGGTTCAGGTTGTCCGGTGATGTCAATGGTTTTCATGGTGTGTAGGATATGTACCTGGTTGTTGACATATGTTTGTTGTCAGTTCTGTCGGGATTTGGTTGTTGACATTTTCATCATCAGTTCTCCTAGGCTTTGGGATGTCAAAAATGATCCATGGTTGTCATATTCAGGGTTTGTATGTAACATTGTGACAAGTTGTATAAAAGGGCTTAAGGACAAATGATGTTAAGTCATAGACCTAAACCTTAATACAAAACCTAAATCCAAGCATTAAAGTACAGTTAAGCTAAGTCTAAAAATCCTAAAAAAATACCCACAATCCCTAACGGTTGGTCATAACTGCAGCAGGACCACAGCAAGTAAATGCAGAGGTAGCCGGGTGGTCACCCCAGCTTAGACCGAAAACGGAAATAATAGTTGGGACAATCAAGTAGAGTTTGAATTAACCGTAGTGGATATAAAACAAGAATCTGTGACATGTGAATAGAGAGTCACTCGGCAAGCAGAGGTTATGGTGCTAACCATGGCTGATGAGAACCAGAACAATGACAGTACATGTGAACACACCAACCAAGGACTGCAACCACCAGAGGGCACCATGTAAGTGGCAGTCTGCCAGATGACCGTCAAGGCATACCACCTAGTGACATGACCGTTGCTTGATCTCTGCATAGTTTACCTGACCGCTAGCAGGCCAGCACTAATCCAAAGTCCATTTTGGGTTTTTAGTTGAGCTTTTGACTATTTTCAATTCAACCACCATGAACCATTAGCCTAAGGTTACTCTAGTGGTAAGACAAAGACCATATGATGATTGATGCTTAACCAAATGCTATATTTAGCCATGGAAACTTGAAACAGAACATGGAACTCTTTAAATTCATCATTTTGCTCATGGAGAAGGAAAATTGTGGTTTTTGAGTTCTTGCCTCAGTTTCTGGAGGTTATATGCAATTTTTTTTCAATGTTATGGGAACATCTGGAGTCAGAATTGGGAATTGAGATAGGCATTGGAAACCTATTTCAGAGAGATTTCTTATGACAGTGACCAAGAGGGCCTGCATGCATAATTAGTCTGGTTAATGTGTTGTGTAATTGACCTCCTCGGATTCAATCCTAATAAAGCGAATGGCCATCTTGAATGCGGACCCAGAGACGTAGTCCATCAGGCATGAACTTTGTAATCGATCATGTTGTCTAGTATCGTTGTGTTTTTGTTGCTTATTACTTCTGTTTGCATGTTGCTTATGTTTCAATTACGTCATAAAGTCATTCCTTTTCAATTAGTTCTCACGGTTAACTCACCTTAAGTTACTATTCAACTTGCTGATGGCATTAATCAATTCTACTTCATTTTAATGTAAGATCATTTCAGATCATATAATTTAGAGTAGGTTGCATTTGTAGATTTTTTCCAGTGAATGTTAACTAGGTCTAAGTCAGAACATGGAGAAGGAATCCTCAAGGAGATCGATATAGAGGTTGGAAAGTGAAGAGTCGCTCATAATTCGTCCATGACAGGATCTAATTCCGGTGAAACTACAAAAACCAAGATGAGCGGGAAACAGTTTTAGAAAGCATTCTTGAGTATGTAGCAGATGTTGGGATAAATTTACGAAGATAAGAAGGTGAGAGATGCAACTTATTTTTCAAAGACATCGAAGAAGGACAATGGTAAAGGCAAGGCTGATAAACCTCCTTCACCTTCGTCATCTCCATCATCATCAACTTCCTCTTCTTCTTGTAGTTCATATTTTGAATCAGAAAAGAAACCTAAGAAAACATCTCTTTTGAAACTTGACTTAAAATTTGAGTTACCTATTTATGATGGCAAAATGAATCCTGAAAAGTTAGATAACTGGATTAAGCAGTTAGAAGTGTACTGTTGTATTCAGAACATTTCTAACGATAAAACGAAAATTCAGTTAGCTACTCTTAGAATGGGGGGAACAACTTTAATCTGGTGGGAAAGTAAAACTTAGATAGATGTAAAGCGAAAAGGTAAATTCATCTCTTCATGGTCTAAGTTTTTAAAAGCTCTTAGGAAACAATTCTATCCTTTAGGATACATGAAACAAGTTGTTATTGATTGGCAGCACTTGAGGCAAGGTAAAGGGTAGAGTGTGCAGGAGTTTACTCAGGAGCTCAGAAAGAAAGCATTGGCACTTGGTATTTCATTGGATACACATGAAACTTTATTAAAATACATCGATAGTTTACATTCATATTTATAGTATACATTATTAATGTTTAATCCTGATGACTTTGATGAAGTGTGTGTTCAATCCATACATATTGAATCAGGTGGTAGACCATTCAAGTTTTCAGCGCAATCACCCAAACAGTTGGAAATTAAGGATTCCAATGATAGCAAGAGGAAGAACAGTTTGAAGGGAAAGAAATCAGCGACAACTCAGAAGGAAAGACCTACTTGTTCTGATTGCCAAAGAGTCAGTCATGATGAATCTAGATGTTGGAAACTTCATCCCGAATTTAAGCCAAAGAAGTTCCTTAAGGAGAAGGATGAAAAGAAAGCAAATGCAGCAATCCAACAAGATCTAGGCTCCAATTTAGGTGATGAAAGAAGGATAACTGCCATAGTTTCGATAGATAAAACTTCTGACACTAGTTCAAGTTCTAATACTACTGCATCTTCATAAAAAATAAATCCTTCAAATGAGGATAAAAGAGTTGAACTATTTCACATAAGGATAAATTCTAAGCACAAAAATATAGATACAATGTTTGACAGTGGATCACAAGAAAATTTAATATGTGAATATTTAGTTAAGAACTTGGGTTTGGAGACACGGAATCATCTAAGACCTTACCCATTAGGTTGGCTGAATAAATGAACTTAGATAAAGTCACAAAGCAGTGTCGATTAAAATTCGCCATTACAGCGAATTACATTTGATGAAGTGGAATTAGATGTGGTTCTAGTAGACATATGTGGAGTTGTCTTACGAAGTCCTTATCTTTGTGATTGTGATGCAGTGTTTTTTGGGAGAGAGCATAAATATCACCTTAAGAAAGATGGGGTTGAATTTATTGTCAAGGCACATAAAAGTAAAATTGACATGAATTTAGTTTTTTCTAATCAAATGAAGCGATTAATAAGTTCAAATAAGAGTTTTGTACTCATGTGTGTAAAAGAAGAACATAAGGATCTAAAGAACGTTTGTTCAAGTTGTGGTTCTTAGTTTAAAGATAGTTTGGTCAAGAAGGTAGAAACTTTTCCAATTCTATTGAAAGAACCCAAACATCTTACTCATAAGGAGGGAATATAACATGAGTTACAGTTGATGTCCAAAGCTCCTCTTCCTAATGTCAGAATGTATCATTTTAGTCCAAGTTTTGGAGTTATAAGTTACAGGATACAGATCCGTATTGGGGAAAGTCAGTGTTACATTTCTCTTGTATTGTATCACCATTTCATGTTGCAAACAGTTTTGAAGCCTCTTTTCAAGTGGAGAGGAAGCCTATCTGTTTTCATGTCAAAACATTTTCTAAAGCAATGTCAAAGTATCTAGTACATGAAAGAGAAACTTATGCATTAAGGGAAAGTGTTAATCAATGGAGACATCATTTAATGGGTGAGGAAACAATGATTCAAACAAATAAATAGCCACTTCAATACTTTCAAAGTCAAACTAAGTTGCAACAGTTTTCACATTACATTTTGATGGGTTTATTGCAGCAAGTTCACTTAGTAATCAAGAATTAGGAAAGTACATCAAGGCAAGTAGTTGATATGATGTCCAGGATGTCTTTGAATGTTTCTGTCATTCCGCAAAATAGATTGTTAGTACATGTCAATAGTATTGAAAAATATTATGCAAAGATTCTTTTCAAAGATGTTTATGAATCACTAATTCACGGTACCTTGTGGAAAGAAGTAAATTGCCATGTTCATAATAGGTTGTTTAACGATCTTCGCAAGTTGTGCATACTGTAGATGGATGAAACAGTCTACAGATTCAAAATGTACCATGATCAATATAATTAGGGTCATCACTTTCAGATTGTTGATCGAATGTATTAGTACATCATCAAGGCAAGGTGGAGAGTGAGGGAGCTCTACCCTCACCTGTTATCTGTCTAGTCAAACTTTTCTGGTCCGAAAGCTTTCAAGTGGAGAGGATAGATCCAGGAGGATCTTGTCAATCCAGCATGAGTGGAGTCTTCATTGGTTCAAATTCGAAATGGTCTTCAAATGATCATAATTGATGTTTATGGTTCAGGTTGTCTAGTGATGTCAATGGTTTTCATGGTGTGAAGGATATGTACCTAGTTGTCGGCATATGTTTGTCGTCAGTTCTGCCGGGATTTGGTTGTTGACATCTTCATCACCAGTTCTGCTAGGGTTTGGGTTGTCAAGAATGATCAATGGTTGTCATCTTCAGGGTTTGTATGTGACATTGTGACAAGTTGTATAAAATGGTATTAGGACAAATGTTGTTAAGTCATAGACCTAAACCCTAATACAAAACCTAAATCCATGAATTAAAGTACACTTAACCTAAGTTTAAAAATCCTAATAAAATACCCACAGTCCCTAACCTCTGGTCATAACCATAGCGGGACCGCAGTAAGTGAACGTAGAGGTAGTCGGGCAATCACCACAACTTAGACTGCAAATGGGAATAACAGTTTGGACTGTCGGGCACAGTTTGAATTAATTGTAGGTGATATAGAACAAGAATCTATGACATTTGAATAGAGATTCAATGGGCGAGTGGAGGATACAATGCTAACCGTGGTGGATGAGGACTAGAACTGTGACAATGCATGTGAACATGCCAACAGAGGCCAGAACCACTGGAGGGAACTGCGCAAGTGGCAGTTTGCCAGATGACCGTCAAGGCATACCACCTAGTCACATCACTGTTACTTAATCTCCACACAGTTTACCTTACTGCCAGAAGGCCAATGCTAATCCAAAGTCCATTTTAGGTTTTTAGTTAAGTTTTTGACTATTTTTAATTCAACCACCATGAACCATTAGCCTAAGGTGTCCTCTAGTGGTAAGACTGAGATCATATGATGATTAATGCTTAACCAGATGCTATGTTTAGCCATGGAAGCTTGAAATAGAACATGGAACTCTTTAAATTTATCCTTTTTCTCATGGAGAATGAAAAGAGTTGTTTTTCGGTTCTTGCATGTAGTTTCTAGAGGTTATAGACAGTTTTGTTTTCAGTGCTACAGGAGAATCCAGAGTCAGAATTGGGAACTGTGATAGGTGTTGGAAAGCTATTTCAGAGAGATTTCTTATGAAAATGACCAAAAGTGCATGTATACAAAATAAGTTTGGTTAATTTGATGTGTAATCAACCTCCTCAGATTCATTCCTAATCAAGCAGATGTCCATCTTGAAAGCAGACCCAGAGACTTAGTCCTTTAGGGACAAACTTCGTAATCAATCTTGCTATCTAGTATAACTGTGTTTTTCTACTTATTATTTCTATTTTTATGTTGCTTATGTTTCAATTCTATCGCAAATTCATTCCTTTTCAATCAATTCTCACGGTTAATCCACCTTAAGTTAATATTCAGTTCATTGATAACATTAACCAATTCTACTTCAGTTTAATGTAAGATAATTTCAGATCATTATCTTTTGCCACTATGTTATCGTCAATAATAATTAGATATTAAACTAAAAAATATTATACTCAAATAATATACATACATACATACATACAT
>APFE031740546.1:159272-173575 GCA_000404065.3 Pinus taeda | reverse complement strand
AGACCCAAAATCAATGGATTATTAATATTATAAACCCATGAGTTACTAATATTGTAAATATAATTAACTAATAAACTGAAGGTTAGTGGATCTTGCTCATTAGGATTCGAACTTTTGTGGGAGATAGGATAACTAATGAGAGCCTAGTGCTTAACCTTGTTATTTTCATATTTTATCCCATGTATGTGACTCTTATTTTCTGTTAATGGGAAGTTTATTGTTGGCCTCCATCTGAGTTAGTTTTGGATGGCTGAAACCCTTGGGTTTGGACCCAACCTAGAGGCTTATGTGCCTCTCTTGTATTTTATTCTTGTTCTTCTCTTATGCAAGTTATTATACTGCTTAAGTATGATTATATTGTAAGATTTTAGTTGCAGGTTTTCCTATCACCTATATTGTTGGAAGAGTGGTTGGAAAATATACATCAACAACCCAAAAATAATTGTTTATCATCCTTTCGAAATTGTTAAGGGTTGGATTTTAATCCTTCTACATTCTTGGGTTCTACAACAAGTTAGTAGCTTTGAATTGGAAATCAAAGTTGTGATTGTAGGGTAGAGTAGATTTTAATCAAATTCAACCAATCCTTTCCATGTTGATTTATTTTGCTGCGATGTTGATCATTTGATGCATGTTTTTTACTAGTCTCCAAGGATTGTTATTGACTTGCAGGGGTGGACATACTTCTCCACATACATCTATATCATTCCATCTCTCTCATGGACACTTTACATTTCCTCCCAACTCTGCCACTAAGATCCTCTTCCAGGGCAATTGAAGGACACCATGGGCATAAACTTTGGTGCAAGATAGGCCTTCGAGAGGTAGTATGCTTGGATAATGGGCTCCCACACCCTTAAATCACCTTCATTCATCTTTATATACCCTCCTTCACCTTCAATATACCATTCATGTCCTCAGAGATCTCTCAGACCCCCTCCTGTAGCAAAACATGACCTCTTGTAGCACTTCCTATAGAAGTCCTATAGCATTGTTTTCTTCAACCATATTCACTTCAAACTTTAACCCTTTCACTCTGAACTTGAATAATTCCCCCCAATAATTTATTTCATTATTAAGGAATACTCCAAGACCACTCCAACCTCATACTTTCCTCATAGCAAACACAAGACAACACATAGAATTAGACTTAGCATTTTTTTATATAGTTGTGTTGAAGGTTGAGTTCCTCAGTTTTGAGAAAGTTACCACTAGATAAAAGATTCATGCAAGTAGGCTATTTATTTGATTGGGTATGCAAATAGAGTAGCGTGGTTTACTTTTGAAATTAGGCTAGCCTCTTCCTTTCATGCAATTTCAATTAATATTTACCTTTAGTGAGTGGTATTTTCATTTCTATCATTAGAATCGTGTTCGTCTTCTTAAATTCATGATATGCCTTCATAAGAATTTTTTTTTGTAGTTAGTTGAAGGAGTGGCCTCTGAGCACTGTGATCTGATCAAATATCTAAGGGTGGCATGAGTAAAACCTAACCTATTGTGCATATAACACTGCCACCTCTAAGTTTATATGATCACGGGGTTCATAATTTAAGTTGAGAAGCCTTGGGAGTTGCAACATCCTTGGTGCAATACCATAGCTCATCACTTATAAACTTAAGAGATCAATAAACCTAGGGGACTAATATTAAAAACCCTAACGATCAATAAAACCTAGGAATTAATACTTAAATACCACGGCATTAATAAACCCAAGGGAATATTAATATTATAAACCTAAGGGATGAATAAACCCAATGGTTTAATATTCTAAACCAAGGAATTAGTAAACCCAAGGGATAAACAAACCTAAGGGATCAATATTTAAAATAGAAGACATTAATAAACCCTAGAAGCTAATATTTTAAATCCATTAGATCAATAAACCCATGGGATTATTAATATTAAAAATGCAAGGGATTGTTAATATTATAAACCCAACAGATTAATAAACCTAAGGGACTAATATTAACCTAAGGGATTTATAAAATCAATGAACTAATATGAAAAACCTAAGGAATGAATATTTTTAACCCAAGAGATTATTAATATTATAAATCCAAGGGATTAAATTATAAACCCAAGGGTTTAATATTATAAAGCTAAGGAATTAGTAAATCCAAGGGATCAATATTATAAACACAAGAGATTAACAAACCATATGAGTTAATATTTTAAACCTAGGGGATTAATAAACTAGAGGGATATATATTATAAACATATGAGATCAATTTTAAACACTGGGAAGAATATTAAACCATTGGATTAAACACAATATTATAAACCACAATATTAAACCCTAATTGTTTCATTGTCACAATGTGACATCTAATAAATTACAATGTAATGTATCATTGTGACATTGATTGTCACATTTCCATAATGCTTGTCAAACTACAATGCTAGACAATGTGAGAGTTTGACGAAAATTGTGGCACTACAATGTTGGATACCATGACAATGTTTTTAATAGGTTTAATATATGTTAAACCCTATATTACTTTCATTAATATTTCTTGGGTGACTTAATATTTTTTATTGTTGCCACTTTCAATAATTTTAATAGATTTGTCATCAATCTAGTTGCATTTGGGAATAATTTGTTTTAATGTTTTGCATATGATTATATATTTCATCTTTACTCTTGGAAATTGAATCATGAGAAGTAAAGACATTTTTTTCCAAAAAAAAAGTTTTGATTTTTATTTTATACCCAAAACCCAATATTATATACTCAACGAATTAAACCCAAGCAATTATTAATATTAAAAGCATAACTAGTTACTAATATTATAAACCCAAATTGCTAATAAACACAATGGATCAACATTATAAACCCAAGGGATTAATAAACCAAATGGAATATGAATATTATAAATCCAAGTGATTAATAAAACCAAGGAATAAATACAAGAGATTAAATTACAAACCCTAAGGATTAATATTATAAATCCAAGAGATTAATAAACTCAAGTTATTAATATTATAAACCAAAGGGATTAATAAACACAACATATTATTAATATTATAAACCTAAGAGATTATTAATATTAAAAGGTAATATTATAAGCCCATCGGATTAATAAACCATAGGGATTGTTAGTATTATAAACCCAACAGAATAATTAACCCATGAGATAAAAATTATAAACTTAAGGGATCGATATTAAATCCTAGGACTAATAATAAACATTAATTAACCCAAGGGATTAATAAACCATAGGGATTGTTAATATTTTATACCCAAGGAATTAATATTATAAACTCAAGCGATTGTTAATATATCGAAGATTAATAAACCCAAGGGATTTGTATTATAAACCTAAGTGATTATTAATATTATAAACCCAAAGGATTGATAAAGCTAAGGAATTACTAATATTATAAAACCAAGGGATTAAGTCATAAACCTAAGGGTTTAATATTATAAACTCAAGGAATTAGTAAACCCAAGGGACAAATATTATCAACCCAAGTGATCAATATTAAAAACACAAGGGATTAATAAATAGTAGACATTAATATTTTAAACCTAATGGATTGATAAATCGAAGGGATTATTAATATTATAAAAATAAGAGATTATATTATAAACCCAAGGAATTATTAAACCGAAGGGATTATTGATATTATAAACCCAAGGGATTAAATTATAAATCCAAGAGTTTAATATTATAAACCCAAGGAATTAGTAAACCCAAGGGATAAATATTATAAACCCAGGGGATCAATATTGAAAACACAAGGGATTAATAATAATAAACATATGTGATTTTCAAACTACACATGGAGGAAATTTCACATATATGTATTGTATAAAATCAAATGAGTGGTAATATAACTTACCAAACCCCTTCTAACACCTGAGGGATGGGGTATATAATTGTTTCCTCCTTATTTCCTCTCATTCTTGTCCATTCACCCAGGAGCTTAGCCTGTCTAACCCTTTGCAAGTTGAATTATTCTCAGTAATGAATTTGTGCCATCAGTCTCGTTTCTACACACAATGACGAGGCTAGACATAAGGTCAAAGCTCCCAAGCCCAACATTTTTCTTTTCCCTTCATTATTCTATCGTGCCCCTCATCACGTTCTTGAAAAATGACCAAGGGTTGAGATTAACCCATAGATCCTTCCATCTCGATGCAATCATGCCTCCTATATAACCAGTCAGGGTCAATATTCTAGGCTACGTGTCTTATGGGGTCCACCACCTTGTACTCTGAACAGTGTTGTTTGCCAACACGATCATCCTCCCTATCTTGGAGTCACCATCTCGATGGCATCACAAGCTATGTGTTTGGCTAGCCAATAGATTATCTACTCCTGGCTTACTTGGACAACAGGCCCCCATTCCATTTACTCATTTACCTAATCGCTTGTCTGCCACATTCTTCCACCATCGTTGGTCCATGACTTCTCGATAACTTTCTTGTGACACTACTTCATTCTGCCTGATGGCCAAGTAAAGTTGATATGTCTTCGGGCCCATTACTTCCCAGTAACATCACTACAGGGCTTGTGTGGGTTACCTACGCAGCCAGCCAACATCATCCCGCCAACTCCTTCTGAGTGCACTCTTAAGGGAATAACTTACCAACTGCCAGGATTTTCCTACTGGACTTGCATGGAAGGTAGGGTTATATGACATCTCTTCCCATTGGTAAGACCCCCCCCCCCCCCCCCCCCCCACTCATATTTTCCACTATAGCCAATCCTGCAAGTGTATAATCGCATGGTGTAACCTATGTCATCCCACTAGCTTACCTTCCTAGCTCTTGTGAATAAATTGTCTCTTTGTTCTTCCAAGATGAACTCGTCAGGATTACTTGATCAGTGGTCCAACTCTTGACCAATAACATTGTAGCAATAAGGTGGGTCATGTCATTCAACCACTTGCATCATCCTGTCGAGCCTTACCCCACTTCTTCAACTCTTCCACACTAACAATCCTCCAAGTGAACCTTAGTGGGCTGGCATGGTATATAGGCCAGTACTAGACCAATAGCGTTACCACAATAGAATAGTCCCTGCCACATACACCTATGACATTACCCCACCAGTCCTTTCCTTGAATTTTCCATTGTGTCATCTTCTCATTCTTTCGAGCTACGTGTCGAGGCTTATGTGGGTTGTGGGCCAACCCACCCACCAATAACAACACTATTGTGCATACATCATGTGTTGCATCATCCCCGTGCCTCTATCCCAGTGCTCCTTAGCTTGTGATTTTAGAAAATTTCCAGGAATGAACCTTCGGGATCACACCTTCGGGCCATGTCATATTGCCTCTCATTTATCATAGGAAGTCTAGGGTGGCATGTCAGCCAACATATCCAACTGACGTCATCTCATTTGTTCATATTATCAAACAGCCAACCCTTCTGGTTTTTCCTCCTGCCACGTCCTCACTTCTTCATCCAACTATGTTCAAGGGAAAAATATGTCATGTCAATGAGGTGTTTCCATGTCTAGGGTTCAAATCAGCGAAGGGATGCAATTTTTTGATCCTCCCTCTTAAGTACAAAACTCGGTCCCTTTGCACTGCGACCAATATCATTTCAATCTCGGCGATGGCTCAGCTAGAGGACCTCGATCCTGATTTATGTAATAGATCATAAGAGGATCTCTATGATTTCTCCACAACCAAACTTCACAAACCTTCTCTGACTAATATACCTAGTTTCGGCTATGTCTCAGAGGTTAGGTAGAACTCTGTATCTTCTTCACTGAAACTTCCATGCTCTACTAATGGTGATCTAATGTACTTCATGGCATTACCCCTCTTGAGCTTCGGAATTATATGTGCTAAGAGGGTTCTAACTGATGTGATTTCCCTTCCCTTAGGTAGGGAATTCCTCACATGGCAGTGTAGTTGATCATGTGCCCATTTCCTACCATTCGCTTGGCATAGGTTTCTAATAATATTCCACTTCACCTATTGCACACCGACAATTCCAAAATCCATGTTGACCCTATAGGCAGCTTCTTAGCAAAGCTCAAATATTTTCAGGCCATTTGGATACTCATAGGGACCAAGTGCCCCTAATGTCAAAGTCCTTGTTGCAGGAATGGAGGTTACTACATCTGCAAGGTTGTAGGCCTAATGGTTAAGGGCATCAAGCTCGATCATCCCCTCAGGAAAATACCCCTAACAATCATACATTGCTTGCCTATTAACACAAAAACTTGTAAGCAATTTCATCAAATGTATACAATGACCAAATCTTCCCAACAGAGGGTCTTACATGTAAATTGTAGATTAATAAAAAGGGTCTCAGAACCCACTTCTTTTAATGGTTTCATTTGAACTAGTTTTGACCTAAAATATATCATTAATTTCATTTAATTTCAATATCGTATTATTCCAAGGCACAATTAAGCATTTTTTTTTTAGCAAGAGTCTTCCTGAGCTCTCTAGCTTAGGAATTATTGTTTTGAGGTTCATTTCATGTCTTAACATAAGATACTTTGTTTTTTCCATCACTTATACTATTCAACACATTTTCTTTCAGGTTCAAGCACCAGAATACATACATACACACACATATATTCAACATACATATAAGGAGAGTATCCCCTCCACGTTATGCCACACGTATACACACAAACAACACAAAAGCAATATCTATTTTCCATAACCATTATAAAAAAAAACACTACAACATAATCCATTTAAATGAAAGAAACATTCACAAATACTTATCTTTAAGTCTATAGGGACACTAAGTCTGGGACTATGAATCCCCACCCAAACATAGATAATGGCAGACACTGTTACTTGCAGTTGCCACCCCCGAGCCAAATTCCAGAGTCTGAGGGGGAATGATTGCTTCTTGGACCACATATAAACTGCTAGTTAAGTTAGGGACTCCAGAGGATCACATCCCTTAATATCAAGAACTGTTTACTTCTTTATTTCTTGCACAAGGAGTCTAAAGGTGCCTAACCTCATACCCAAATGCACATATAGTCATTCACCCCCTCATAGTCTTGAGAAATAAATATGGAAGTAAGTAGGTAAATTCTCTTAGCTTGATAATTTTTTGTGTTACCTTTTTACTTATTACCTTGTTCCTTATTATTACAATGTGTGATACATAAAAAAGCTACTAAAAACAATAAGAACAATGACATAGTATATAGGTTGCAAGCCAAGGCCAAAACCCCTCCTCCTGAGGGGAAAACTTGTAAATATGTTCTCTTCTTATAGATTCTTCAATTCACGAATACCATGACCAAGTGACTGAGACAAATACTCTCCAAGATCAAGATCAATTGGGTCACCAGTTGTAGTGACTTCGACCTCCCACTGTAGATCCAAAATTCTAGCTCATGGCAACTACTGCAACTATAGTTGCTTCTCTTGGAGACTTTGATCTTCCTTCAATAGCCTTCTTCTCCCTTCGCTTTCCTTTCCTTGAGACTTAGGACTAATAAGACACCCTAAGAAAACTTCACTTTCCTTTCCTTCTCTTCCTCTTCCATGATCGAACTAGATATAGTCCCAGTGAAGAAACCCTAATTTTGACCTTCTCAAGAGAGAAAGATCTAGCCCAAGAAATTCGACTTCTTCGACTTCCTCTCTTCGTACCTTCTTCTTTGATTTCTTATCTTGCTCTTCTTCACATAGAATGAGTTGAGTGAATGTATAGAATGGAGGACGAGTTCCTCTCTATTAATAATCTCTTCCATGGGGTAGAAGTGGCTCTCCATGTAGGCTGAATTCACAGCTCATTAGATTGACTTCATCTTGGAGGTATTTCGACACTCTAAATACAAAATAAATTTTTATTTACAAGATACAATGTGTCCATAGGGTCTTCAATATATTACAATGACAAGCTAACCTAGGACAAACACTAGAAGAACTCAATGGATGCTTGACCTATAAAATAAAAGAACTTGAGCATGAAACCCATGCTCCAATAATAATTTATTTTCATTTTATTATTTACAAGAATAAATTCCATGCTTATGAAGACCAAACCTAGTTGCACATTCTTCAACACTTCCTCTTAACTAGGGAGGTATTCATAAGATATACATGGGAATTCCATTAGTGGTGTTTTAAGGTCTAAAATGGGCCTCCTAAGAAAAATGTACAACCAAAATAAACTTTATACAGACCAATATGACTCAAGATGATGATGTCAACCATGGGGGATGATTCACCATTTTTGGAGTAAAAAAGTAAATAGATTAAAAAATAATAAAATAATAATACTACTTTTTCAACTCGTACTTTCAACTTATCTCCCTAAGTTTTTACTCAAATTTCAAGCGGGAGTACTCATTCAATGAAAAATTTGATTCCTCATCCAAAGAGTACCCATGTTTCATACTTTTGATGGACCCTGCTACATGAAAAATGAGAGATACATGAAAAAACGTGATTGTAATCACACCTTCCATGTATTTCTCATTTTTTCATGTAGTAGGGTCCATCGAAAGTATGCAACATGGGTACTCCTTGGACGAGGAATCAAATTCTACATGAAATGAGTGTTTCTACTCGAAATTTTAGTAAACCCTTAGGGAGATAAGTTGAAAATACGAGTTGAAAAACTAATTTTTTCTTTTTTCCCTCTAAAGTTTGATGATGTAATCTAATCTTGTTTTATTATTTCCACTATTATTTATAATTTCCTTAGGGGGCCCATTTTAGACCTCAAAATTCCCCTAATGTCAATCTAAAGAGATCTCATAAAAAGAGTCAGATTGGTAACCCATTTGTCTAGCATCATATCAACTAGCATTGTTTACATAGCAAGGCCTTAACTAAGAACTCTATCCACATAATCAAAGCATAATGATGGTGATACCAATGATTCATAGACACCATAATTATTGTCTCAAAAGGTTCATACTCCACCTGGGTGTTCAGAGAGTATGACCTTCCTTTGGACTATTCTTATCTTGGATAGCTATTCCTCAAAGAATATTGGTCTATGACTACTCTCGTCTTGAATTTCCTACCACATTCTCAAAGAGTATTGAATTCCATATGGTTACCCAATCCTCCATTCCTTCTTCCCAAGTGAAGACAATAATGTAGTTTCTATATCTCCCTCTCAATTAGGGAGGATACATTGACCAAACCAAGCTTGTCCCTCAAATATACAAGCTTCTTGTTTGGAAGTGATTTTGTCAACATAACAACTACCTGCTCATCAATAGAAATGTATTATAGCTTCAACACATCATTTTTTACTAGTTGTCGGATTTAGTGATACTTGTTGTTTATATGCTTTGTATTTCCATGAAACATTGGATCCTCAGACAAAGGTATACAACTAGTGTTATCACAATGAATCATTGTAGAATTCATTGGACCTTCAAATAGATTGGATAGTAGCTTCCTCAACCATACTAGTTCTCTACTTACTTCATAGGTTGCAACATATTTGGCTTCAACAATACTCAAAGCAACTAAGTCTTGCTTTTTGCTCATCCATGAGACCATGGATGATCCCAAAATAAAACATCCTTCAGTAGTGCTTCTTCCATTTTGCTCTCTGCATCCCCAGTCGGAGTTTGTATATCTAACAAATTGGACATTATTCCTTCTATCATACTTTGGGAAATAGTGGATGGTTCCTTGTAGATATCTTAGAATATGTTTTGCTGCTACCCAATGATCATGCTTTAGCTCCACTTGGAATTGATAGAGTACATTTATTGCAAAGCATATGTCTAGATAAGAATTCACCAAGTACATCAATGAACTAAAGCGTTTCCTACACTTGGAAGGATCCACATGGCTAGATTCATAACTCCTTAGTCTCTTCAAGTTTTTAATCATCGGAGTAGTCATAGGTTTGTAGTCCATCATGTAAAACATTTGCAGTACTCAATTACATACTTTCCTTCACCCAGATAAATTTCATTAGGTTATTGCTAGACATCTAGTCCCAGATAATAATGCATCATCCCAAGATCCTTCATGTCAAATTTTGCTACTAGTTGCTTCTTACATTCTTCAATTTGACCTTCTACACCTATCAAGAGAAGATCACCTACATAGAAAAGAATGATTATAGGTTCACAATGTACAACCTTAATGTAAGGGTTGGAATCAATATAGATTTTTGTGAAGCCTATCCTTTCAAGGTATGCATCCATTCTAGAATACCATTCCCTTAGTGCTTTTTTGACGCCATATAGTGCTTTCTTTAGTTTGAAAACATATTTAGTTCTATCTTTGACTTAGAATCCCAAGGGTTTCTCTATGTAGACTTCTTCACCTATTGTGCCATTCAGAAACATAGCTTTGACATCCATTTGCTAGATGTTCCATCCCATCAATGCTGCCAGAGAGACTAATGATCAAATCACGTTATATCTTGTTGTTGGAGAAAATATATCTTCATATTCAATGCCTTAAAGTTGACAGAAACCTCTAGCCACAAATATTTATTTATACTTATCTATACTTCCATCAGCTGCATGTTTGATCTTATAGATCCATTCGGAAGTAACCACATATTTTTCTTTGGGCCTAGGCACGATATCCCAGACTCCATTCTTCATTATAGATTGATACTCTTCATTCATGGAATCCTTCCATTCTTGATTATTTATAGCCTCTTCAAAGGAGGATGGTTCTTCTTCTATCAATTTTGTCATGTATGCAACATATCCATAGTATCTCTTTGGTTTTTTCCTCTCTCTAAATGAGCATGCCGGTGATCCATGATATTCTACATCAATTATTCTATATTTAAACCAATTTGGTCCCTTTCTTGATTCAAGGATGACCATAGGTTGAACAGGTTGACAGGGACCTTCTTCTTCATGGTGTGATTCTTCTTTTCCTTTGTCAACTTACTCCTCAAGTATCAAACATTCTTCATCATTAGAATCTATGGAATGTTCCTTTGATCTCTTGAAGGTTATTCTCTCATCAAATATGACATCGCAAATGACTTATATGTGTTGTTAATCTCTCATGTAGATCCTATAAGAATTTGATGAGTTACTATACCCAACAAATGTTCCCTTCATGTGTAAGGGATCAATATTCTTTCTTTTGTCCTATTGTATATGGATATATATAGGACACCCAAAGATTCAGAGATGATCTACAGATGGCCCGTTTCGAGTGAATACTTCTTCTAGATTTTTGTTGTCTAGAGATCGGTGGGGACTTCAATTTTGAATGTAGACAGTTGTCTCCGTGGCTTCTCCCCACAAAAACTTAGGTAGATCCTAATCAGGTAGCATTTCTTTTACACTTCAATGGATCTATTCTTTCTTTCAGAAACTCCATTTTGTTCAGGGTTATATGAGACTATTAGCGCCTTCTTAATCCCAGACTCCTTAAGAAATGCTATAATCTCTTTGGATGTATATTTTCCTCCATTATCAAATCTTAGTATCTTGGTTCTTTTTTCTTTAAGGTTCTCCACTTCAGCTTTGCATTCTTGAAATTTTGTAAATACTTCATCCTCGATTTTCATTAAGTAAACCCATGTATTTCTTCAATGATCATCTATAAATGTGACATAGTATAGATGGCCTCCTAGTGATTTAGGAGTTATAGGACCACATACATCAGAGTGAATGAGATCCAAAATTTCTTTTGACCGTGAAGCATTGCTTCAAAAACGGTCTCTTGGTATTCTTACCCAATAGACATCCTTTATAGACACCTTCATGATCCTCTTTCAGATTAGGAATTCCATCTACTATGGAACTTAGGGTTGGAAGGATTTTGAAATGTAGATGACCAAATATTCGATGCCAAATTTCACATGGGCTAATTTTAATGTGCACTAGGGCTTAAGCCACAAGAGATTTTAATATGTAGAGTTTTTTTCTGGAATGCCTATAACTCTTTCCTTATATATAATTGAGTCTTTTCGTCAGACAATGAATTTTCCATCAATGAAGTCTATTCTATCACCCTTATCTTCTAGACTTGAAATAAAAAGGTAAATTCTTGTGAAAACCTGGAAGAAATACAATGTTGTTGAGGTGGATGTTGCTTCCATATTCCAAGATTATGGAGGCTGATTCAATACCTTTTAAGGGATAACTCTTGTTGTCTCTAATTTCCACTGAATAAGCAGACTTTCCTTTTGATAAGGTCTTCAATATATTGGAATGGCTAGTCATATGCCTTGAAGCACCACTGTCAATTACCCAAATTGATTCATCTTGAAATGTGCCAGAGTGAACCGAGAATAGACCTTCATCCCTTTCTTTGATTGATACCCTATTTGTAGAGAATAATAAATTACATGTTTCCTTAATACCTTTCTTGAGATGGCTTGCAATCTTCTTGATGAACTTCTTTAATATAAAGGAGATCTTCATGATGCCCTTAGATAACCTTAGCTTAGATACCATGTTGAGAATCCAATAGGGTAGTAAGTAGGTTAATTCTCTTAGCTTGATAAATGTTTTTGTTACCTTTTTAGTTATTATCTTTGTTCTTTATTATTACAATGTGCGATACATCAAAACAACTACCAAAAATAATAAGAACTGTGACATAGTCTATAGGCTGCAAGACAGGGCCAAAACCCCTCCTCTTGAGGGGAAAGCTCGTAAATCTCTTCTCTTCTTATAGATTATTCAATTGAAAAATACCATGACCTAGTGACTCAAACAAATACCCTCCAAGATCAAGATCAACTCAAACTCTAGTTATAGTTACTTCAACCTCCCACTGTAGATCTAAAATTATGGCTCACAGCAACTGTTGCAACTACTGCAACTGCTGCTGCTGCTTCTTTTGGAGACTTTGATCTTCCTTAAATATCCTTCTCCTCCCTTAATTTTCCGTTCCTTGAGTCTTAGGGATAATAAGACATCCTAAGAAACATTCGCTTGCCTTTCCTACTCTTCCTTTTCCAAGATTGAACCAAAGATAGTCCTCGTGCAAAAACCCTAATTTTGACCTTCTCAAGAGAGAGATCTAGCCCAAGCACTTTGACTTCTTTGACTTCCTCTTATTTGTACCCTTTTGTTCAATTTATTCTCTTCCTCTACTTAGCATAGAATTAGTTGAGTGAATGTGTAGAATGGAGAATGAGTTCCTCTCTATATATAGGCTCTTCCAATGGGTAGATGTGGCTTTTCATGTAGGCTGACTTGACAACTCCTTAGGCTGACTTGATCTTGGAGGTATTTCGACACTCTAAAGACAAAATATTTTTTTCTTTAAAAGCTACAATGTTCCCATAGGGTCTTCAATATATAACAATGAATATTTAACCTAAGACAAACCCTAGAAGCACTCAATGGGTGCTTGACCTATAAAATAAAATAACTTGAGCATGAAACCCATCCTCCAATAATAATTCATTTTCATTTTATTATTTACAAGAATACATTTCACACTTACGAAGACCAAACCTAGTTACACATTCTTCAATAATAGGGAGTCCATAATCCACCGTACTAATCATGGCAATAACCAAAGATTGTGATCAAGCCTGTCACTGTTTCGGCTTCAAGATGGTATCCTCCCAAGATTTTATAGGGCTCCACAAAGTTTGTCTCAAACCACATCCTCTAGGAAACCCACGTTGTTACAGGGCTCCATATATTTCATCCCACCAATAGCCTCTAGCAGCCTAAGATGTTACAGGGCTACAGAGACCTCTTGTCTCAACTAATAGCCTCCAGGGACCCAAGTTGTCACAGGTTTCCAAGGATCTTATCTTAACCCACATCCCCAAGGGATAGAGAGTTGATCCCCTTCTCCTCCCTTCTCTTCTCTTCAAGCTATATGTTCCCATACATCTTCCCAGTCTCCTTCTCAACAAAGGTCTTTACTCTCGTCTTCCAGGAACTTGAATGGGCCTTTGTTCCTTGTTCCACTAGTTTGAATTCCTTCCTCCTACTTTTCAAAGGTTTCCCCTGATCATATCCTCTTCTGTGTGTCCTCTTCCTTTTCTCTATTTCTTTTCTTTTTGTAATGCCCCTGGTCAACATTTTTTTCCACCTTATTTACTTCTACGCACTTCATATTTGTAGTTTTGTAGCTCCTTCATAAATTCCTTCCCTCCTTGATTATAGTGTTTTCTAAAGCAAGCATGGACTTGAGTACTTTCACTCAGGCCATTTAATTTCATGAGCCAGTTCATTAATTCCTTGCACTAGCTAGCCATCAATGGTTGCCTTTCCAATCTAGGTTTCTCCTTGGCACAATAAACCAAAACATCATAACCACTGATTCTCCACCTCTATCCCTAGAATCCATGTCCCTTGACACAGACACATATTTCTTGAATTTAAACCTTGCATGAAATTTACATGACATCTATTACATGGCTCATACAAGAACCTTGG
>APFE031740546.1:145605-159028 GCA_000404065.3 Pinus taeda | reverse complement strand
TCCCTCGGTCTTCTTTTACACAAATACAATGCCAAATTAAAATAGGACACACACTGTTTCATGGAGATTTATGCACACAACTCTATAGAGTAGTTATAATTATGCACACTTGTTTTAAAAATCAAACAAGAAAGTATAATCTGCTTTCATTACATCATCCATCTCCCATGTCGCCTCTTCTAGCCTAAAGTACTTCCACTGTACCTTAACTTTCTCTATGGCTTGATTCCAGAGCATGGGACTCCTCCTGTATAGAATGCACGTTAGCTATGGTTGGAAGTCTCCCTTTGGTACCACCCATAGCATAGACCAATCAAGTTCATGATTAGAATCTTGTACATACCTTTTAAGTAAATAAACATGGAAAACATCATGAAATCTAAATGATGGATGTAAGGCCAGTCTATATGCTACTGGTCCAATCCTCTCAAGAATTTAAAACCACCCACAATACCGTGGTGCTAACTTGGCACATGTCCCCATCCTTAGGGAACTTTTCTTGGGTTTGATTCTCAAGTAGACATGTTTTCCAACTTAGAACTCTTTGTGCACCCTATTCTTATCTGCATAGCTTTCCTGTCTATCCTATGCCACTTTTAAATATTTCTTTATGATATGAAATTGTTGTTCCAGTTCCTTAGGAATATCAGTTCCTATGTCAATCTTTTGTTAACTAGATCACCCCAGCTAATAGGAGTATTATAGCTCCTATCATATAATTCCTCAAAGGGGCTCATCTTTATGCATTCTTGGTATCCATTATTTAGGTGAATTCCACAAGTGGAAGATATTCTTCCCAATTCTTGATTGGTGCATCACATAAATAATCAACATGTCCTCAAGGATTTGGTTCATCCTCTCTATTTTTCCATTTGTTTGTGGATGATAGGTCATGATAAATGCTAGTTTTGTTCCCAATCCAATGAACAATTCCTTCCAAAACTTGGAAGTGAATTTAACATTCCTTTCTAACATAATATTCTTGGGAATGTCATGTAACTTCATGATCTCCTTTACAAATATTTGGGCTATGTCACTAGTGGAGTTGATGGATCTAACTGCCACAAATGAGCTACTTTGCTAAGTTTATCCATCACCACCATGATAGCATCATGCTGCTTAGATTTTTCGAGTAATCCAATGATGAAATCAGTAGAAATTACTTCCCACTTCGATTCCGAGATATGGATGGGCTGCAAAAATCCTATTGGGTGTTTGCATTTAACATTTACTTGTTTGAATTCTATGAATTTCTCTACAAAATATGCCACTTATTTCTTCATATTTGGCCAGTGATAGTTATTTTGAATGGTTGTGTGGGTTTTTTTATACACTGGGTGGCTTGAGTAAGGCTTTGAATGGAATTATCTCAATATCATCCTTTTTATTTCATCACTATCATGCACATAAATTCTTCCCTTGAATCTGATTAAACTATCTTTAGTGCGATGATATCCCACACCATCATTTTTAATTATTTCTTCCAGATCTGTTGCATACATGCTTACCTTGTCAAGTGATTTACTTGAATCCTTTTGCTCAAGACATCATAAACCTTATTATCCTTACCTTTTATGTAACTAATTTCAATGTCAAACTCATTGAGCATCGAAAGCCAACTTAGTTTCCTAGCATTCAACTTTGGTTTTCCAAACAAGCATTTGAGTCTGCTATGGATGACATGAGCATGAACCTTCTGCTCAGAAAGTAGTGCCTCCACATTTTTAAGGCATGAATGATAAGGACCAATTCTAAATTATGTGTCACATAATTTTCCTCATTCTTATTCAACTTTCTGGACTCATAGCACACTACTTTTCCTTCATGCGTTAGGCTCCACTTAGCCCCTCCTTTCATGCTTATGTGCACACTACGAAATCCTTCTTGGGATTTTTGATTTTCAGCACTAGCACACTAGTGAAAGATTCCTTTAACTACTCAAAACTTTTTTCACATTGTGTAGTCCATTCAAATCCTTTCCTTTCTTCATCCAGGTTGTAACGGGATGACCAATTTTGGAGAAAATTTGAATAAATAAATTTCTTGTAGTATCCTTCTAATCCTATGAATAATATAGCCTCCTCCACGTTCTTTGGGGTTGGCGAATCCCTTATGGATTTGATCTTTTTAGGGTTGACTACTATGCCTTCCATAGAGATTATATGCCCTAGGTAATGTATCTGTGACTTGAAAAATGCACATTTGTTGAGTTTTTCATAGATTTTATGCTCTCTCAACAATTGTAGTACTATAGCAAAATATTTTTCATGTTCTTCCTTTGTTTTTGAGTAGACTAGGATTTCATCAACAAACACTATGACAAACATGTCCAAGTAAATATGTAGTACTCCATTCATCAGGCACATGAAATTGGTTGGGCCAATAGTAAGCCAAAAAAGTACCACTACGAATTCATAGTGTTGATACCTCATTATGAAAGAATTTTTATGGATGTATTCCTCCCTTGTTCTCACTTCATGGTATCTTGACCTCAGGCCAATCTTGGAGAAAATTGTTTCCCCTCTTATCTAGCCAAAGATATCATCGATCCTTGGTAATGGGTACCTGTTCTTAATGGTTACCGTATTCAACTATTTGTATTAGATGCAAAATCAAAGGGTTCCATCCTTATTCTTTACAAATAGTACTAGTGCTCCTCAAGGAGACACACTTGGACTTATATAACCTTTGTAACCCATCTCCTTCAGTTCAAGTAACTTAGAAGTTCTCATCCTATATGGAGCCTTGGATGTTGGTGTTTCTCTTGGTACCATCTCAATAGAGAAATTAATCTCTTTGTGAGGAGGTAATCTAGGAACCTTCACTGTGAAAACATCTGCATACTGTTGCAAAATAGGGTACCTTTGGAGAAATTTAACCTCCTTGTCTTCTACTTTTCTATCAACTCCCTCATCCTTGGAAATGTGTACTGCAAACATCATGTATCCCATCCTCCTATTGTGTTTGGCCTGCATAAAAGTGATCGGCCTCACAAATATGGGCTTCTTCTTTCCTTGGAATACTCTTTTTGTTCCTTGTTGATCCAAGCATTTCATTTCTTTCTCATATCAATCTACCTTCGTCTAGTGTAAGTACAACCAATCCATGCCTAATTGTATGCCATACCCACCCAACGACAACACATTCAAGCAGGTTGTTGTAGGCATGCCACTGAGCTTGGTTGCACGTGACTTTACCCAATGGTTGATTCTTCTCCTTGTGCCAGTGGCCAATTGAACCAACCAAGTTTACTAATGCAATTCCTTGCCCAACCCACACTTCTCAACAAGTTTTGGGCTGGTGTAGCTATAATTAGACCCTAGATCAATAAAAACATAAATTATTTTCTTTTGTATCTTACCTTCCATCTTAATGATGGATGCTTGGTGATCTGCTTCATGATTTTCCACTATTACATAGATCCTTAGTATACTTTGAGCCACTTAACCTATTGTACTTACCTCTTGGGCATTGTAAATATTTGGTCCAACATTTTGATGATGTGGGAAATCTCTCCTACTGTGATCCCCACCACAGGTCCAACACTTCAGTGGTTATTGATCTTTAAACCTGGGTTGTGATGACACTGGTTTCTTCACATTTTTCTTAGCAATAACATTGGGTTTTTTCTAAGATTGTTATGCCTGAATTGGGTGCTTCACTTCCTTTGTTCTTGGGTTTTTCTTGGGCCAATTCTTACTATGTCCAATATTTCACTTGGCCTACCAGCTACTCCTAATTCAAGCCCACATTTTGGTTGTCCATAGAAATTCCCTAATTTCTTGATAGCATCCTTCAAGGTTTGGGTTTGCAACAACTTTATCTTATCCCTGAATTCCATAGGCAACCCGTTGATGAACCTCTGAATCTTGACCTTATCCTCCTTGAGATATAATACATATCTTAACAATTCTAAAAAATTGATAACATACTCATCATTGGTCAACTAACCCATTTTGAGTTTCTAAAATTCCTTTGCTTTCATAATACCAATCAGAAAAGTATTTCTCTCTGAATAGATTATAAAACTCCCCCCATGTCGATTCCTTCTCAGAAATGGCTCTAGCATTCTTCAAGTCTTCCCACCATATGTCAGCTTTTCCTTTCAAGTTGTATGAGGCAACTCTAGCCTTCATATTCTCATAATAATTATGTATTCTAAAAAAAACTTCATTCCTAGAATCCATGATTCTACATCCTCTTTTTTCTTCATATCCCCATCAAAGGTAGGTGTCTTTTCCTTCTTAAACTCTTTATCCATATGTTTATTTGTGTTTTCCTTTCTTATTGACTAATGGTGATTTCAAGAATGTTGATGCCTCCAAGAAAGTAATTTAGATGGTTTTCTTGAATGTCACACCTATGTGCTGGTCCTTTCTCTTGGAGGGATCAAAATTTCACCTCCTAGCAGAGTGTCCTCACTTCCATGCCTATGCCTCTTTCCGGAACTTTCATCATCTTCCCCATTGGTATTTTATTTTGTTCCCTAAAATATTTTATTTTCTCTATAACTTTCCCTCCTCTTAGATTTCCTCTGCCTCTACCAACCCAAGAGACTTTGTAGGATGATTTAATCAATCTCTTCTTTCCTTTCTTGGGCTCTCACCAACCTTTTATTATCATCCTTAAATATTCTCACCTTATCCCTTAGGCTTCCCAAGGTGTCCATCTAGTCTAGGGAATGATTCCCTCCTCGTTGGCCAACAGATCTCTCTTCTTCATTAGCTCTGACCCCATCACTTCCATGTTGTGACTGATCAAAACTGTATTCAACCATCTCATTCCTCATCACTGTGACTTCTTTTGTTTAATGTGGTTTGTGATGTTCTTTCAATCACACACATCTTAGACATTTCAAAACAATCATGTTAGTGTTTCAATTACATTTACAAATCACATGCATGAATCATTCAGTCCCTTAAACATGATAATCAGACTAGCAACATGAACATGACAAAAATGATTAGCAAACTCATGATTTACAACCATCAAATTCACAACATGACCATAGTCCTATTCTCAGAAAAATTTTAATAATATTGTTTTTTCTTTCTTTTTTGAAATTCGTAATCAACAAAGAAAAATGACTTTTAGCACTTACATAATTAATTTTATTCATTTCATTTCTCTTTCAGGTTTATTTTTCCATCACTTGCTCGTGACAAAATCCCATCCAATCCAGTTTTGAACCTGGATAGCTCTGATACCACTTTGTATCCTACACAACCCCTTCTACCACCTTGAGGAATGGGGTATGGATTTTGTTTCTCCTTCTTTCCTCTCATTCTTGTCCAATTTCCCAAGTGCTTAGCTTGTCTAACCCTTTTCAGGCTAAATTATTTTCACTAATTAATGTACGTCATCGATCTCATTTCTATGTGAAATTACCATAGGCCAGATAGAAGGTTGAACCTCCCAAACCCAACACATTTTGTGCCCTTCGTTATTTCATTAAGCCTCTAGTCACATTCTTCAAGAAATGACCAAGGGTCGGGCTTAACCTGCAGGTGTTAGTAAATGGATGCATCACCAGAGCTAACAAATCCATAAGAGGCTGTTAAGCCATGTTGCAAAACACACAGGGAGTGTTGGATTATCCAATTCCCAACAATATTCCCCCAAAGTGAGCTAGGTGTGATTCGAACTTGAGACCCTTGGCTCTAATACCACTTGTTGGAATCACGATTGTCATTACATCAAAACCCGCAGGTGTTAGTGAATGGACACATCGTTGATGTTAACGGATCCATGAGAGGCAGTTAATCCATGTCGTAAAACACACAGGGAGAATTAGATTATCCAATGCCCAACACCATGTCTCGTGGGCTCCACCACCTTGTACTCTAATCAGTTATGTCTACTAGCATGATCATCCCCCCTGTCTTAACGTCACAATCTTGACATTATCCCAAGATATGCGTTTAGCTAGCCACCGACCTCTCTGCTTTGAGATTACCTGGACAACGGGCCTCCATTCCATCTCCTCGTTGGCCTAATCGCTTGTTCACCACATGCTTCTGCAACCACTAGTCCACGACATCCCGACAACTTCCTTGCAACATTGTTTTATTCCACCTGGCACTAAATTCGGATTGATCTAGTTGTGGGCCCGTTGCTGCCCAATAGCATCACTACCAAGCTTGCCTGGATTTCCTATGTAGCCATCCAACATCATCCTGCTATATCCCTCCTAGTGCACTCTCAAGGGAGCCACTTAACAACTGTCGAGAATTTTCTACCCAACTTGCATGGAAGGTGGGGCCATTTTCCACTCTTCCCATTTGCTAGTCCTCACGCTTGTATTTTCTACAACAGCCAATCCTACGAGTGTATCATTGCATGGTGTAACCTACATCATCCCACTATCTTACTTCCTGGTACTTGTGAATAACTTCCCTCTTTTTTCTTCAGGGATGAACCTGTCAGATTGACTCATTAGGTGGGCCAACTCTCGACCAGTAATGTTGTAGCATTAAGCTGAGTCCTGCCACGTAGCCGCTTGCATCATCTAGTTGGGCCTTACCCAGTCCCTTCAACTCTTCTCCACTAACAATCCTTCGGGTGAACCTTAGCGGGAAGACGTGGTATATGGGCCAGTCCATGACGAATGGTGTTACCACAATGGAACATGCCCTACCACATTCACCTTTGAAATCCTCTTTCCAGGGCTTGCCCATCGTTTTTGATTGCATCCTCTTCTCATTCTTCCAAACCATGCATCTGGGCCAACCCAACCACTAATAACAACACTGTTGGAATCACGTCGTGTTCCAAATAATACTCGTGCCTCTATCTCGGTGCTCCTTAGTTTGTGATTTTAGAATATTTCTAGTAATGAACCTTCAGGATCCCACCTCTGAGCCACGTCATATTTTATTTCTATTAATCACAGGAAGTCTATGTTGTCTTATTAGGTAGCACATTCATATGACATCATCCCGACTATTCATATTATAAAATAGATAACCCTTTCGAGTTTTCTTTTAGCCACATCCTCACTTCTTCGTCCAGTTGTGTTGAGGGAAAAATATGGTGCGTCAAGGTGGTGTCTCCACTTCTAGGGTTTGTATCAGTGAAGGGATAAGGTTGCATGATCCTCTCTCTTAACTACAAAACTTGTTCCCTTCGCGTTACGACTAGTCTCATTTCGATCTCGATCATGGCTTAGCTAGAGGACCTTGGTCTTACTTTATGTAATAAATCAAAACAGGATCTCCACGATCGCTCCTCAAATAGATTCTAACTGATCTGAAAATGAGATCTTAGACAATTACTAAGGTATTACATACTCATGTGCATGGATTTGCCTATGTTACTTTGTGCAATGGATCAATAAGATTGCAAAATACATAGACCATGAACCAGTTAAAGAACATAGTAGATAAACACACACAAACACAACAAAGTTTAATAAGGATTTCACCCAACACTCCTGGGCTACGTCTCCTAGTCCAACCTTTAGTGGTGACCTCTCTATTATGTCTTCAGAAGTAGACTTTTTACAAAAGTGAGCTCAAGTTGAGTCTCACACAATAGATACAAAAGAGCAAGGCTTTACTTGGATCCTCCAAGTCTTTTCGAGTACACAGACTCTCCTCACTGACTCTCTGTCTCTGTTTTCTCTCTGTCTTATCACTGCTTGCCTCTATCTCTATTAGTTTGTGGCTTTAAAGCTAATCGGCATTATCTGTTTGTTTCTCCTTCTCGAGCTCTCTAGCTTCCTGACCTCTGTCTGCTCAGATCCCCTTCTGAGCATTAGCAATCATTGCTAAATTCTTTCAAGGATGGTGGCCACCTGTTTTGTAACAGAATGCGTCATCATGCCTTTGAAATCCCCAAAAATAGTGTTCTTTGTGTTCACAGAGAAATATAATAAAAACACAGGAAATTTTCCATACCTTTTATTAGATTTGAAATACTATAAATTTCCCTTATAACTCCTATCGGGTCTACCTTTATGTCGCTCATCGCATCCCCACCATTGATCTGGGAGATCTAGATCCAATGGTTGAGGTTCATTTCAGTTGACCCATGGATATGAGATTTAACCACTCAAAAAGAGTGTTTTTCTCTCTCCAGGGCTTGGACACGTGGCAGCCAATGTATGGGCTTGGGCAAAGCTCGGCCAAAACCTCTTACTGCCTCCGGTCCTCCCGAAATATCACTTATATCATGATTTCCCTTTGTATTTAAAAATACATTAAAACATGGAAATCCCTCTCATATTGGACTTGAAATAATATAACATCACATCCATAGATCCCGTCGAGTTTGGTTTCATCGCATCGGCGCCTCCCTTCATATTTCGTTGATTAAACGAAATACACGAAATACATAGCAAAACACATTTTTACGAATCTCAAAACATATCAATCATTTTATATAGCTTCGTCGGGTCCGACCATCACATCACATATATGTAATGGCCATTCTCCTTGTATT
This sequence comes from Pinus taeda, assembly GCA_000404065.3. Lineage (NCBI taxonomy): Eukaryota > Viridiplantae > Streptophyta > Pinopsida > Pinales > Pinaceae > Pinus > Pinus taeda. The sequence goes on along the minus strand of APFE031740546.1, from coordinate 150,586 downwards.
TTCCAATTGCGATATCGCAATTCAACTTGGGTCGTTGATCTGTGCACTTGATCAATGGTCATCGTTGACCAGCGCTAATTGTGATCACAACTGTTATATGGTTGTCCCTGATAGCCTCCACCTGTTATCGCCAATTGTGATGTGCCAATTGGATATGGACCATTGGTCGGCTAGATCCAACGATTCCTATGCATCACTGCCGATAACCTGTTTTTCCACGGTTTCTTGTGTTTTTTGCTGCCAATAGTGTTTTCCGCCTTTTCTAAGAGTTCATCCTTTTGCGATTATTTTGATTTTTGAAGACTTAGAGGTTTCGTGGATCCCTTTTGGATCACTAATGTTGCACAAGCCTTCTCTGACTAATCTACCTGTTTGTGGTTCTATCTCAGAGGTCGAGTAGACCTCTGGGTATTATTCACTGAAACTTCAATGATTTGCTAGCAGTGATCTAATGCACTTCATGGTGTTACCCCTACTAAGCTTTTGTGTTATATGTACTAAGTAGGTTCTAGCCCATGGGCCTTCCCTACCCTCAGGTAGGGAATTCCTTGTATGCTGGCGTAGGCGATAATGTGCCCATTTCCTACCATAGGCTTGGTGTAGGATTCCAAGAAGGTTCCCCTTCACCTTCCACATTCCAATAGCTATAGAATCCATGTCAGCCCTGTAGGAAGATTCTTAGCACTACTCAAATGTTTCTAAGGCATTTGGCTGCTCACTACCTATGGTGAGAATGGAGGTTGTTGCATCTGCAAGACTGGAGGCCTAATGGTTAATTGTTTCGAGCTCGACTAGTCCCGAGGAAACTAACCCTAAAAATCATACATTGTGTTCTTACCAACACAACAACTTGTAATCTTATTTCATCAAATGTATACAATGATTGACTCTAGCCAACAAAGGGTCTTACATGTAAATTTCACATAAAAAGGGTCTCAGATCCCACTTCTTTTAATGGTTTTATTTGAACTAGTTTTAACCTCAAATATATCATTAAGTTCATTAAATTTTACTATTGTATTATTTCAGGGCACAATTAAGCTTTCTATTCAGAGTAAGAGTTTGCCTTAGCTCTGTATCTTAGGCATTATTATTCTAAGGTTCATTCACATCTTAACATTAGATACTTTATGGTTTCCATCACTTAGGCTATTGAACACATTTTCTTTCATTTTCATGAACTAGCATACATACATACACACACATATATTCAACATACATATCAAGAGAGTATCCCCTCCAAGTTGCACGATGGTTATGCGCATAAAGAGCACAAAAATAGTCCCTATTTTCTAGAACCATTATAAACAATAATACAACATAATCCATTTAAATGCAAGAAACATTCACAAATATTTATCTTTTAGAGGGAAATTGACTCTAGGACTATGACTCTGCACCCAACCATAAACAGTTGTAACCATTTTCAGCTTCCACCCCGAGCCAAATTCCATAATTTGAGGGGGGAATTCTTGCTTCTGGGACCACACACAAGTTGCTAATTAAGTCAAGGACTCCAAAGGACCTCCTACCTCAATCCCAACAATTGTTTACTTCTTTGGTTCTTTCTCAGGGAGTGAAAAGGTGCCTAACCTCACCCCTAAGCACACATACAGTGATTTACCCCCTCCTAGGGAATCTATAATCCATTGTACCAATCATCATAGTAACCAAAGACTATGATCAAGCCTGTCTCTATTTCAGCTTCAAGATGGTCTCCTCCCAAGATGTTACAGGTCTCCATAGTGATTATCTCAACCCAAAGCCTCCAAGGCACCCATGCTATACAAAGCTTAAGAGATTTCATCACAGCCATAGCCTCCAGGCGCCAAGCTATTACAAGGCTCTAGAGACCTCTTATATCAACCCCTGGCCTCCAAGGACCCAAGATGTCACAAGGTTCTAGAGATATTATCTCAACCCACAACCTCTAAGGACCCCAAGATGTTGCAGGGCTCCAGATACTAGCACTCAACCCACAACCTCCAAGGACAGAGTACTGATCCCTTTCTCTTCACTTCAAGTTGTCTGTTGCAAGATTTTGTTGAAGGCCTAGTTCATAGTCATCTTCTCAGTATCCTTCTAAGCAAAGTTCTATGTTATCCTCTTCCAAGAACTCGAATAGGCATTTGTTTCTTGTTCCACTTGTTTAAATTCCTTTCTCCTACTCTTTGGAGGATTCCTCTGCTTGTATCCTCTTTTGTGTGTTCTCTCCCTTTTATCTTTTTCTTTTCCTTTTGCAATGCCCTCGGTCAACATTTTTGTTCACCTTATTTGCTTCTATGTCCTTCCTGTTTTTAGTTTTGCAGCTCCTTCATAAATTATTTCCCTCCTTGCTTTTATTTTTTTCTCAAGCAAGCATGGGCTTGAGTACTTTCCCTCAACCCATAATTTCAGGAGCTAGTTCATTAAATCCTTGCACTAGCCAACCATCAATGATTTCCTTTCCAATCCATTTCTCTCCTTGGCATAAGAAACCACAACATCCCAAGTGGAAATTTTCCACCCCTAGCCCTGGATACCAAATACCTTGGCTTAGTCCCCTCTTTCTTGAATTTCAACCTTGCATGAAAAATTTACATTACATCTCTTAGGATTCAGAAACTCGATCCATAAATCCCAATCGTCATCAAATTTCGAAATCAGAAAATTCCCAAATCATTAACTTAACTGATGTCCATTTGGACCATGCATCCAAATCCATTCTATAGAAAGGTCTAAATTTCACCATAACTCCTAATAAAATACCTTTTGATGAGTTCATTAGAAATATTGAAGTAGAAATTAAAGATCTATATATAACTAAAAGTGAAGAAATTAGACAAGATATTGCCAAAATTCTCAGAGCATCTAAACCCCCTTCCTCCAACATTTCCAAAGAAAAAAAGAGTTTTAAACGACCTCAGGGAAAACAAAAACATAGTCATCCTAAAGGAGGAGAAGGGAAATCCAATTGTAATCATGAATAGAATTGATTATGACAATAAAATGGAAGAACACCTAAATAATAGTGGTTGTTATAAAATCATTAATAAAGACCCCAGTGATAAAATTCTTTGTGAAGTAAGCAAGAAAATCAAAGAATCATCTCTTGATGACATCATTAAAAAGAAAACCACCCTTAATATTTCTATTTTCCTAGAACTTATGGTGCTCCTAAGGTTCATAAGCCCAACATACCTCTCAGACCTATAATAAACACCATAGGTTCCGCTACATACCTTCTTGAGAAATACCTTGCTAAAAAACTCAAACCCCTGTCTAGAAAGACCCCATCTTATATTAAAGATTCCTCTTCCTCTGTTCAATGGATTAAAAACATAGAAACAAAAGATGATTACCTCATGGTTAGTTTTGATATTGTATCACTGTATACTATGAATCCTATTGATGAAGCTACTAATATCACGAGGCACATCATTGATAAAGAAACTGTGGACCTTTTGAAGCTTTGCTTAAAATCCTCATAATTCAATTTCAAAGGTAAAATATATGAACAGACCCATGGAGTCACTATGGCCTCTCCTTTATCCCCCGTAATTGCGAACATCTATATGGAGCACTTTGAACATAAAGCCCTTAATTCATTTCCCTATACCCCTGAAGAATGGAAAAGGTTTGTTGACGACATATTTGCCAAGTGGAGTCACGAGAATGAAAAACTAAACATATTCCTCAATCACTTAAATAGCCTCTCTGAACATATAAAATTCACTATTGAAATTGAAACTAACAATCAACTTCCCTTTCTGGATATCCTTCTAAATAAAAAAGAAGGAATGCTTGCTTTCCAAGTCTTTAGAAAGAAAACTCATACCAAGAGATATCTGCATGCAAATTCTCATCACCACCCTAAATAGAAAATTGTCTTCATAAGGACCTTAACCACTAGGGCTACCAAAATATCTGACCCATACCATCTAAATTATGAACTTGACCATCTTCACAAAGTATTTGAACTAAATGGTTTTAATAAGAACACCATTAATAAAGGCATGCACCAATCCCTAAGCAAGAATAACAATAATAACAAAGAACATATTTTTTCAATCACTCCTAAAGTCTCTCTTCCGTACGTTAAAGGCACCACCGACAAAATTACTAAAATTATTAAGAAGCATAATATTAATGTAGCCTTCACCCCCACTAACACCATCAAACAATTATTTAACTTTGTTAATGATACCATAAACCCTAACCTTCAAAAAGGTGTTTATATTATTCTTTGTTCATGCAGTAAAGAATATATAGGTGAAAAAGTAAGGTCTTTTAACATTATAATCAAAGAGCACACAACTGACTTATGAAGAGAAAGGACCTCAAAATCTGCCTGAGCGGAACATGTTCACTCTTCCTCACACTATATCTACATGGAAGAAGCCAAACTAATTAAAAACAACGACCATTATCTTAAAAGGAAAATCAAAGAAGCCATCGAAATAGAAAAAACAAAGAACAACTTGAATCGTGACAATGGATTAAAACTAAGCAACACCTAGAAACCTTTTTTTGAAATCCTAAAAATCCAATAATTAACTTTTATTAGATAGGTCCCTTGTAATAATTTAATCCCTTATCATTTCCAATCCCTATGAATAATCTTCATTATTTCTTTCAATCCTCTTTCATATAATATAAAAATTATTTTATGAAATTAATCAAACATCCTCTTCTAAAATTTCTCATCCTATCAAATATATACATCCATCATAATACTTCTAAATTAACTTCTCTATACATCAAAGGTTAAAAAGATCCTTTCATTGTAATAGATCCACAATGTAAAGAATTGGAATAATAAGCATAAAAACCCTAATAACTAATTAACCTTAATTTGATTTGGAAATCAATATCTTAAATATAATTAGAATACTTCTTATAATAAAATCCTCATTTTTAATTATTTCTTTTATAATTATTCCTATTTCATAAATGAAATTTTTGTATTAATCTAATATAATGAAGCTTAAGGAAATTTTAC